>SNQJ01S0046047.1:56942-68220 GCA_010110895.2 Picea sitchensis
CGCCCAGTTGGACAATCACGTTTATCTCATGATCTGATGACTCAAATCCTATTGTGAGTTCAGACCTAGCAAGTCCTCGTCTCTTCTCCTTTGACCTTCTTTAGTAGAAATTCAGTGAAATCCTAGTCTCTCGCCACACGTCCCTCCAAAATGGACAGCCCTGATGATGTCGGGACAATCAATGGCTATGATCCTTTCAGGAGTTCACATTTCAAGAGACGTAATGGACTTCCCTTTGACCCTTTCAAGTTGTGATTCGTCGAAATGTTGTGCTCTTTCCACACGCCTTCTCCAATGGATGGTACAAATGGGTTTGGATCCAACGGTTGTTGTTTCACACGCCAGATCTGACGGTTCAGATATGTTTTCCTCCTACGTTTACTTCTCGCTACTTGGACATGGATTCGATGATCCATATCTTCCATACGACTGATCTATGACCACGGTACCTTGCCTCCTAAACTTCCACCTTCTCCCAGACTTAGAAGATTTCTCAGGGTTCAGAGACTCTATCTTCACCCCTCTTGTGAATCCAACACCTGGATCTTTCTAACACTTGTAGAAAGTGATATCTCTTCTGAGCTTTATGCCTTGGAAGGATTTCTATATCCCACGCACACTTTTCTTTCTTGGGATTTCAGATAACTCAATTCAAAGGATTTTCTTGCCAAGAAAATGCTTCTCGCCCACCTGGCGTTCTTTTGTGTTGGTTCTTCGAAGCTTGTTGGTTCCTTGACGTTGTGCACACCTTGCACCTGGTCTAAGTTTCTCTGAATCTCTCTCTGAACTTCTCTAAATCAATCCTATAATTAGTCGATGCACTCCATGGGCTTGAGATGCACACTTTGCATACAAGTATCAGAAGAGAAACGATTGAAAATCAACCAGTTTCATCACGAACTCATAAAGTTAATCTCTTGAACACTCATAAATGAAATGAACTGTAAAAAATCAAACACAGAGAATAATATTCATTCAATCACACATGAAATGAACCCAGTCCAAATATTTGGGACAATTTATGTCTGCTCTATTCATTCATGAAAACAAAATACATAGTGTTCCTGCTATTCTACTCTTCTCTATTGATCTATTTATTCTGTCTCTTACATTTTCTTATCTTACAATGAAATACTGAAAAACTATCTAAGGACATCTCCACAATCTCTCTTGTCCTATTCTAAAATCTACCATTTCAAATTCAAAGTTATTACCTAGTTTGTCCTATTACAATAACTACTAGTTATTTCTAGATAGAGTCGACACTCCATATCTAAAATTTCTTAAAATCCTTCAAGACTTTACAAACAAGTTACCTTTTAAAAATGTTGTTACAAAAATATATCAACAACCCATTAAATTATAAGTTAAATGATCCATTTGAAATTCTATAATTGCTGAGATGTCCTATGTTTTCCTCCACGTGTGTGTTGTTGACTTTGAAGGCGATGCTACAACATCATACTCCTATGGTTAAAACATTTCATGGACTCTTGTTCATGAGCTCCTGCACTGTCTTTCCATGCTTCAAAATATTAGGTCCTGTGACCCAACTTGCATCTTCCATTGAATGATAATTTCACTTCACTAAGTATTCAGGATATGTCTTCCTTTTGCATATTGACAAATTTTGCATTTGTTTACAAACTTCTTCACTTATTCTCTCATGCTTATCCAATAATACGAATTGTTCAGCTGTGAAAATGTCTTATCGTGACCAAAGTGTCTAACTAAGCCTCCTCTGTGTTTCTCTTTCAGTAGGTTGTCTCTTATTGAGCACTTCGGAATGCATAATTGGCTCCCCTTGAACAATAATCCATCCTGAATCAAATATCCAGTCCATGGGCTTCTATCTCCCAATAAAGTATTATTTCATGCCTCGTAAGCTTCTTTGAAATCTTCATCTTCTTTATACATCTCCTTGAGGTGTTTGAACCTCGAGGTCTCCACCTGGAATTCCTGTACAATAAAACTCCTTATGCTCAAAGCATCTATGACTTTGTTAGCAATTCCAACAATGTGTTTAATAACAAAGGTAAAATTCTGCATGAATTCTATTCATTTTGCATGTTTCTGATTCAACTTTTCTTGCCTAGTAATAAATTGCAAAGCTTGATTGTAACTGTACAAGACAAATTCTTTAGGAATTACATAGTGTCTCCAATTTTTCAATGCTTGAATCACCGCATACAATTCCTTGCCATACGTGGAATAATTTTTCTTGGTTTTATTCAGTTTCTCGCTGAAATAAGCAACTGGTCTATTCTCCTGACTCAATATTTCTCCAATAAATAATCCACTTGCGTCGCATCTCACCTGAAATGTTTTTCAAAAATCTGGTAAGACCATAATCAACTGTTGTGTGATCTTCTCTTTCAACACTTTGAAGCTTCTTTCAGCTTCCTCTGCCCAACTGAAGGACTTGTGTTTCTTCTTCACAGTGTCAAACATGGGTGCGCATGTGCCACTGAATTTTCCAATAAATTTTCTATAAAATCTGGCTAACAGATGAAAACTTCTTACCTCAAATATGCTTCTCGGTGATGGCCATTCTCTGATCGCTCTCACTTTTTCTGGGTCCATAGTCAATTCATTTGAAGAGATTATGAAACCCAAATATATGAGCTCCTTCTTCATAAAAGAACTCTTCTTCAGATTTATCATCAATTTCTCTTGCTGCAACCTTTCCATCACTGATGTCAGATGTCGTAAGTGTTCTTACTTTGTCTTCTTGAAGATTAGTATATCATCTAGATATACTGTGACAAATTTTCCTATGAATTCTTTCAGCACTTCATTCATCAATATCATAAATGTGCTTGGTGCATTTGTCAACCCAAACGACATGACCAACCATTCAAACAATCCTTCGTTTGTCTTGAATGATGTTTTCCATTCATCTCCCTCTCTCATTCTCATTTTATGATATACTCTCTTCAAGTATATCTTAGAAAAATAGCTTGCTCCACTCAAACAGTCCATCAAATCATCCATCCTCGATAAAGGGAATATGTATCTAATGGTTATCTTGTTGATGGTTCGACAATCTGTACACATCCTCCATCCCCCATCTTTCTTTGGACTTAATATAGTCGGTACTGCACATGGGCTTAGGATTTCCTTGACTAACCCCTTATCCAACAACTCTTGGACTTGATTTTTGACTTCCTCATTCTCTCTAGGTGTCAACCTATAAGCTGCTCTATTTGGTGAACTAGCTCTTGGAATAAGGTCAATATGATGGCTTATTCTCCTAATGGGTGGTAACGAGTGTGGTAACTCATCCACGACTATATCAACAAAGTTCTCCAACAGTTCCTTGATTTCTACAGGCAAGTCTTCTACATAATTATTCGTAAGGATAACTCCATGCTTCCTCACAACAACAAACTACATTTCTTTCTCCTTCTTGAATTCTTTTAAGAGCTCCTTCCCACTCATGAGAAGTATGCTTGAACTATCTTCTCTCTTTTTCTCTTTGTCTTCTATGGGTAGCAACATATGTGTTCTACCATTATTTTCTAAGGTATAGGTATTATTTCTCCCATCATCAATAACCTTTCGGTCATACTGCCATGGCCTCCCAAATAATATATGATAGACATCCAGAGGAATTACATCACACAATATTTCATCTTTGTAACCTCCTATTTTAAATTCAACTTGGCATTGTTGACTTACCATGACTTGATGTCCTTTCTGCAAACATGATACCTTCTATGGATTTCGATGTTCATTTGTCTTCAATTCCATATTCTCCACCATCTCTATGGATACTAGATTGTCAGTTCTCCCACTGTCTCTGATTACTTTGCAAAATCTATCTTTCGACTTGCAAGAAATTCTAAACAAGCTTGTTTGCTAAACTGGTTCCTATGGCTCCTTTTCAAGTTTGAGAAGAGTTTTCCTCATCATGAGGTTCCTCCCTCCTCCTTTTTCTTCTACTTCCACATGCTTCTGCTCTTCAAAAATGTGTGCTTATCCGGCTTCTTCTCTCTTTCTGTCGGGACATTCCCAAGATTTGTGTCCTTCTTTTCCACAGGTATAGCATTTAACTACACTTCCTCTGGCTTTTCCTCTTCCTCTTCCTCTGGAAAACGAATCTCTTCCTCCATGTTGTCCTTCTTTAGAAATTCCACCTTTCTCATGGTGACTATGTTGTTTGTCAGCTTCATGATTCGACTTCTGGAACTTCTCTCTGTTGGTTCCCTTGCCTCTATTTGAATTCCCTCCTCTGCTTCGTTGGCTTTGTTTCCTGACCAATTTTTCTTCAGCTTTCAAGGCTGCTTGATAGGAATCCTCGAATTTACTGATAGACATCATGTTGATCTCCTCTTGTATCTCATATATCATCCCATTGATATATCTTGTTGTCTTCTCATCTTCATTCTCTTTCTGTCCAACCCTGATGTTCAGTCGGTAAAATTATTCATTGTACTCCTTCACTGATAAATCGCTATGTTTCAGGTTCTACAATATTATGTAAATATTGATTTTGTAATCCCTTAGAATAAATTTGTCTTTCAACTTAGATACCATCCTATCCTAGTTTTTAATTTTTTGCTTACTATTTCTCCTACGTTCGACTTCCAGTTCATCCCACCATAACATTGCATGACCTTTCAGCCTTGTCATTCCATGCTTCACCATATTATCTTCTTTGATGTGTTCATAATGGAATTATTTGTCCATAGCACGTACCCAATCTAACAATTCTTCAACTTCCAAATTTCCCTCATACATAGGTACCTCTATTCTTTCTCTCGCTCCTATCTTTGAAACATCTTTTACCAAGTGATCTTTTGCAACATCCTCTACTACATTTGCTTCATCTTCTTCTTCTTCTTCGCTCTCAACTTCACTAATATCTCCAGCATCTGGTGCTCTCCTATGTGATTTTTCCATGCCGTCCAACCTAATTCAGAGTCGCCTCATTTATTCTACCATTTCTGCATTCACTCTGTGCCTTCTGGGTGGTATGATTTTACTGTGTCACCTTCGAACAAAAATCAAATTTCCTTGATACCAAAAATGGTGTCAAATTTCCTCCTTTCTCCTTTTTTCTGTTTTCTGCAAACAAACTTAACCTCGGCTATGATACCAACTGATGAAATCCCCCTACCTTAGCAGGGTCCGTTGACCTCCCGGTCATTGGATCGTTCAATATCCTCGAGCTGGGACAGTTCTCTGGTCCCTGCTAGAAATTTCACTCTTCAAATCCACAGGTCCTCTCAAGAAACTCCACCTGCATGACTAAGCACCCAAGTGCAAGATTCTACTCCACGCGGTCATGGGTTATGACCACACGCCTATGTAAAAGGGCTTCTACTCCCTCAAATGAGCCTCCTCAATCCTCTCGATAGTTGATTCCTGATGAGGGTTGAGTGTTGGTTAGATCCCCTCGAATATTTCACTACGTGACCATGGCCTATGACCACTGGATGAGCCCAGAAAGGCTCGTCACATTTCACGAGATTGGGACTTCCACATATGAGTTCACTCTAACTCTCTAATCCCTGAGTTCTGAAACGAGCTAATGTCCCTTAGATCTCCCTTTGTTCTCTTTCCAGGTGACCCTTACCTATGACCTGGTGCTACTATTCCGAGTGCATCGAGACTTTGTGTTTCACAAGATTGAAGCTCAAACCCCCCCATGCTTACCTTTCGAAAGCTCGATCCCTGAACCTCTCATATTTCCTTCACCTAGATCGACGGTCACTTTTCTCTCATGATCTGACATCTCAGATCCTATCGCGAGTTTAGACCTCACGAGTCCTCGAATCTTCTCCTTTGACCTTCTCTAGTAGCGAGTCAGTGAAATGTTGGTCTCTTGCCATGCGTCCCTAAAAAATGAACAAATATGATGACGTTGGGAAAATCAATGACTGTGATCCTTTCGAGAGTTTGTGTTTCACGAGACCTCATAGACTTCCCTTTGACCCTTTCAATTTCTGAGTCAGTGAAACGTTGTGCGCTTGCCACACGTCCTCTCTAATGGATGGTTCCAATGGGTTCAGAAATTTCCCCATGCGACTTCCTCCAGATCCAACGGTTGTTGGTTCACACGCCAGATCTGACGCTTCAGATATGTTTTCCTCCCGTGCTTACTTCTCACTGCCTGGACATGGATTCGACGGTCCAGATATTCCCTATGACTGATCTACAACCACTTTACCTTCCCTCCTGAACTTCCACCTTCTCCCAGAGTTAGAAGATTTCTTAGGGTTCAGAGACTCGATCTTCGTCCCTCTTGTGAATCCAACTCCTAGATCTCACTACCACTTGTAGAAAGTGAGATCTCTTCTGAGGTTTATCCCTTGGAAGTATTTCTATCTCTCATGCACACCTTGCATTCTCGGGATTTTGAATAACTCAGTTTGAATAATTTTCTTGCCAAGAAAATGCTTCTCGCCCACCTGGCATTCTTCTGCGATGGTTCTTCGAAGCTTGTTGGCTCCTTGACATTGCGCACACCTTGCACCTAGTCTGAGTTTCTTTGAATCTCTCTCTGAACTTCTTTGAATCAATCCTAGACTCAGTCTAAGCACTCCTTGTGCTCTATATGCACACCTTGCATACAAGTATCATAAGAGAAACAATTGAAACTCAACCAGTTTTGTCACGAACTCATACAGTTAATCTCTCGAACACTCATACATGAAATGAACTATCACAAATCATACACATTGAATAACATTCATTCAATCACACATGAAATGAACCCAGTCCAAGGATTTGGAACAATTTATGTCTGCTCTATTCATTGATGAAAACAAAATACATTGTGTTCATGCTATTCTACTCTACTCTACTGATCTCTCTATTATGTCTCTTACATTCTCTCATCTTACAATGCAATACTGAAAAAATATCTAAGGACTTCTCCACGAACTCTCTTGTCCTATTTTGAAATCTATCGTTTCAAATTCAAATCTATTACCTACTCTTTCCTATTACAATAACTACTAGTTATTACCAGATAGAGTCAACACTCCATATATGGAAATTCTTACAGCCCCTCAAGACTTTACAAACAAGTTACATTTTTAAAATGATGTTACAAAAATATCTCAACAACCCATTAAATTATGAGTTAAGTACTCAATTTGAAATTCTGTCATTCTAGAGATGTCCTCTATTTGCCTCCACGCATGCGTTGTTGACTTTGAAGGCGATGCTCCTGCATCATACTCCTCTGGTTAAAAAATTTCATGGACTCCTGTCCATGAGCTCATGCACTGTCTTTCCATACTTCAAAATATCAGGTCCTGTGACCCAACTTGCATCTTCCATTGGATGATCTTTCCACTTCACTAAGTATTCAAGATATGTCCTCCTTTTGCATTTTGACAAATTCTGCATTTGTTTACAAACTTATTCACTTCTTCTCTCATGCTCGACCAATAATACGAATTTCTCAGTTGTGCAAATGTCTTATCATGACCAAAGTGTCTAGCTAAACCTCCACTGTGTTTCTCTTTCAGTGGGTTGTCTCTCATTGAGCACTTCAAAATGCATAATTGGCTCCCCTTGAATAATAATCCATCCTGAATCAAATATTCATTCCATGGGTTTCTATCAACCATTAAAGGATTCTTGCATGCCTCGTAAGCTTCTTTGAAATTTGCATCTTCTTTATACATCTCCTTGAGGTGTTCGAACCCCAAGGTCTCCACTTGGAATTCCTGTACAATCAAACTCCTTCTGCTCAAAGCATCTGTGACATTGTTAGCAGTTGCATCAATGTGTTTAGTAACAAAAGTAAAATTCCACATGAATTCTACCCATTTTGCATGTTTCTGATTCAACTTTTCTTGCCTAGTAATAAATTGCAAAGCTTGATTGTCACTGTACAAGACAAATTCTTTAGGAATTAGATAGTGTCTCCATTTTTTCAATTCTTGAATCACCGCATAAAATTCCTTGCCATACGTGGAATACTTTTGCTTGTCGTTATTCAATTTCTTGTTGAAATAAGCAACTGGTCTATTGTCCTGACTCAATATTGCTCCAATAGCTAATCCACTTGCTTCGCATCTCACCTGAAATGTTTTTCCAAAATATGGTAAGACCAGAATTGACTGCTCTGTGATATTCTCTTTCAACACTTTGAAACTTCTTTCAGCATCCTCTGTCCAACTGAGGGACTTGTGTTTCTTCTTCACAGTGTCCAGCATGGGTGTGCATATGCCACTGAAAGTTTTGATAAATTTTCTATAAAATCTTGCTAACCCATGAAAACTTATTACCTCAAATATGCTTCTCGGCGATGGCCATTCTCTGATCGCTCTCACTTTTTATGGGTCCATCTTCAATTCATTTGAAGAGATTATGAAACCCAAATATATGAGCACCTTCTTCATAAAAGAACTCTTCTTCAGATTTATCAACAATTTCTCTTGTTGCAACCTCTCCATCACTGATGTCAGATGTCTTAAGTGTTCTTCCTTTCTCTTTCTGAATATTAGTATATCATCTAGATATACTATGACAAATTTTCCTATGAAGTCTTTTAGCACTTCATTCATCAATCTCATAAATGTGCTTAGTGCATTTGTCAACCCAAACGACGTGACCAACCATTCAAAAAATCCTTCGTTTTTCTTGAATGTTGTTTTCCATTCATCTACCTCTCTCATTCGGATTTTATGATATCCTCTCTTCAAGTATATCTTGGAAAAATAACTTGCTAAACTCAAACAGTCCATCAAATCGTCCATCCTCGGTAAAGGGAATCTATATCTAAGGTTTATGTTGTTGATGGCTTGGGAATCTGTACACATCCTCTATCCCCCATATTTCTTTGGACTTAATACAGTCGGTACTGCACATGGGCTTAGGATTTCCCTGAATAATCCCTTATCCAACAACTTTTGGACTTGATTTTTGACTTCCTCATTCTCTCTAGGTGTCAACCTATAAGTTTCTTTGTTTGGTAAACTAGCTCCTAGAATAAGGTCAATATGATGGCTTATGCTCCTAATGGGTGGTAACGAGTGTGGTAACTCATCCATGACTATATCAACAAAGTTCTCCAACAGTTCCTGGATTTCTACAGGCAAGTCTTCTACAAAAGTATTCGTAAGGATAACTCTAGGCTTCCTCACAACAACAAACTGCATTTATTTCTCCTTCTTGACTTATTTTAAGAGCTTCTTCCCACTCATGATAAGTATCTTGAACTCTATTCTCTCTTTTTCTCTTTGTCTTCTATGGGTAGAAACATATGTGTTCTACCATTCTTTTCTAGCGTATAGGTATTCTTTCTCCCGTCATGAATAACCTTTCGGTCATACTGCCATGGCCTCCCCAATAATATATGATAGACATCCATAGGAATTGCATCACACAATATTTCATCTTTGTAACCTCCTATTTTAGATTCAACTTGGCATTGTTGACTTACTATGAATTGATGTCCTTTATGCAACCACAATACCTTCTATGTCTTTCGATGTCTAGTTCTCTTCAATTCCAGCTTCTCCACCATCTCTATGGATACTAGAGTGTCATTCCTCCCACTGTCTATGATTACTTTGAAAACTTTGTCTCTCGAGTTGCAAGCAATTTTGAACAGGATTGTTCGTTGAATTGGTTCCTCTGGATCCTTTTCAGGTTTGAGAAGAGTTTTCCTCATCATGAGGTTCCTCTCTCCTTTTGTTTCTTCTGCTTCCACATTCTTATGTCCTTCAGCAATGTGTGCTTCTCCAACTTCTTTTCTCTTTCTGTCGAGACATTCCCAAGATTTGTGTCCTTCTTTTCCACAGGTATAGCATTTAACTACGCCTCCTATGGATTTTCCTCTTCCTCTTCCTCTGGAAAAATAATATCTTCCTCCATGTTGTCCTTCTTTAGAACTTCCACCTTTCTCATGGTGAATATGTTGTTTATCAGATTCAGGCTTCGACTTCTGGAACTTCTATCTACTGGTTCCCTTGCCTCTGTTTGAATTTCCTCCTTTGCTTCATTGGCTTTGCTTCCTGGCCAATTTTTCTTTAGCTTTCAAGGTTGCTTGATAGGCATCCTCAAATTTCCTAATAGACATCATGTTGATATCCTCTTGTATCTCATATATCATCCCATTGATATATCTTGTTGTCTTCTCATCTTCATTCTCTTTCTATCCAACCCTGGTGTTCAGTCGGTAAAATTATACATTGTACTCCTTCACTGATAAACCCCTCTATTTCAAGTTCTGCAATCTTTTGTAAAGATTGATTTGGTAATCCCTAGGGATAAATTTGTCTTTCAAATTAGCTACCATCCTATCGTAGTTTTTAATTTTTTGCTTACCATTTCTGCTACATTCAGCTTGCAGTTCATCCCACCATAACGTTGCATGACCTTTCATCCTCGTCACTACATGATTCACCATATTATCTTCTTCGATGTATTTGTAATCAACGTATTTTTCCATAGCACGTACCCAATCTAACAATTCTTCAACTTCCAAATTTCCCTCATACATAGGTACCTCTATTATTGATATGGCTCCTGTCTTTGAAATAACTTTTATCAAGTGATCTTGTGCAACATCCTCAACTACATTTGCTTCATATTTTTCTTCTTCTTCGCTCTCAGCTTCACTGATATCTCCAGCATATGCTGCTCTCCTGTGTGTTTTTTCTATGGCATCCAACCTCATTCGGAGTCACCTCATTTATTCTTCCATTTCTGCATTCGCTCTGCGCCTTTTGGGTGGTATGATTTTACAGCGTCACCTTCGAACAAAAATCAAATTTCCTTGATACCACAAATGATATCAACTTTCCTCCTTTCTCCTTTTATCTATTGTCTACAAACAAACTTAACCTTGGAACTGATACCAATTGATGCAGACCCCCAACCTTGGCAGGGTCCGCTAACCTACCGGTCACCAGATCATTCACTGTCCTCGAGCTGAGACAGTTCTCTGGTCCCTGCTGGAACTTTCACTCTTCAAATCCATAGGTCCTCTCACGAAACTCCACCTGCATGACTAAGAACCCAAGCGCGAGCTT
This sequence comes from Picea sitchensis, assembly GCA_010110895.2. NCBI lineage: Eukaryota > Viridiplantae > Streptophyta > Pinopsida > Pinales > Pinaceae > Picea > Picea sitchensis. The sequence goes on from SNQJ01S0046047.1 coordinate 67,943, forward strand.
CTACTCCAAGAGGTCACGGGTTGTGACCGCACACCTACGTAAAAAGCGTATCACGAGTTCGCGTATTAGGATTCCTTAGCACGAGCCTCCTTAATCCTCTCGATAATTGATTCCCGATGAGGGATGAGTGTTGTTTATCTTCCATTGAATATTTCCCCACGTGACCACCGCTTGTGACCACCGGTTGCGCCTAGAAAGGCTCGTCGCATTTCACGACCTCGGGACTTCCATGTATGAGTCCAATCTAACTATCTAATCCCTGAGTTCTGAAATGGCCT
>SNQJ01S0046048.1:0-13708 GCA_010110895.2 Picea sitchensis
TTCCACTTCTAGAAGGATCTTCCTCTAGATGCTTCTCTTAATAGACATATTTAGTATAAATAAGGGTTGAGGGTATGAGAACCCTAGCCGGGAGATTATTGTAATAGAGCGTTGCTCGACTGGAGGTTTCCCCCTCGAAGAGGCCTGTGAACATTACTTTCTGAATCAAAGTGCTATTTCTATTGCTATTTTGTATATCATTTCTGTGTATTGTGAAGATTATGCTGGATATTTTACTGTTATTCTGCCATTTCTAGCATTTTATTTCTATTCTGCATATTTTATATATCTGGTATCTTGCAGAATGTGTGCAATACAACAAGAGTATGTCCAGTTTAATCAAGGATTGGGTCTCACACCCTGCGAAGTTCAGGGTGGACAGTAATGGTATATATTCAATATCTTCTTTGGAACCAAATTTTAAATATGTAGCTATGATGGCCTACAGATTATATGTAAGAGAGGACGCCACACATTTTTTCCTTCAGTGGGTGCCTCTAATCCATTTAGTTGCCAAAGGTTGTTCCTTCGACTAGGCTAAACTATTGTTTGATAGTTTGACTAGTCGAGTTACAGAGTATGGAGAGCAGAAGGAGAGCGGAAAGATCGCTTCATTCTTTATGTCCGCGTATATCATGGACGCCGTGTGTTTTCTGACGGCTTTTCCCTTAATGAGTTGGAGCTAGAATCCATCGGAAGCTGAGCCCATCCACATCTACCATTCAAAGCTATGGGAAGACAAAGCTTCAGATTTTGTATATGAAATATTTAACAGGGTAATGGTATCGTTGCACGTTACTATCTTCGGCCACCCTCCACCCAGGATCTCAGACAGTATTGTGGTAAATCTGAGCAGTATAGCCGATTGGTACGTGGAAGCAAAATTTTCATATCTTAGGGTTTTCAGCGCTTCTGTTCCTCTGAATGCCTTACCACTCTTCATACCTGATAGGTTGGCTTGTCGTGAGATTGCCAAGAAAACCATAATCGATGGCGTAAACAAGCAACTTAAGGGATATTCTAAGAAGGTATGTCCACCTTTTCCTATTCATTTAAATTCCTATTCTTTGTTAGATTTCGGGCATGCTAAAGCTAAGGAAGCAACCCTAGAAGACCTAAAATTGGTTCATTTCGAATTCAAGAAGCATAATCCACATAGGGTCATAAGTAACCACTTAGCCAATTGCAGGCTTAAAAGGTTTGAGCATGAAAATTTGCCCTCGGATGACATTTTCCAAGGCACGAGATCTTATGCCAAGGTTTTGGCTCGAATACAAGCCCTGGTGCCTGAAGAAAGGGATGATGTTTTAAAATTCCAAGAACATCGACGGAGTTGTCTTCCCCCAGTATTGCAGGGTGAGAATCTAATAACAGCAGAGGTGTAGCAGAAAGAAGCCGAAGGCTCAAAAGATTCAACACACAGATAAGAAGAACACCAGGATAGAGAGGAGCAAACTAGGAGTTCGAAACCAGAAATGAAAATTCTCGATCCACTGAAAAAGCAGACTCCAGTTGCCACTCCAGTCCAATCAGCTAATAAAATTGGAGATCCCATCACCTCCATTACTCCCTTACAGTCAACTGAAGGGAACATAGACACAGGTTGTATTTTCAATGAAGAATTGAGACCTATAAGGATGGAAGAGCTCCCTCCAAATGAGAATTCTATCAAGAAGAAGGATCAACGACCAAGAAATTTAAGGTGTTGACCGATGGGAAAGATATGAAGAAAGAAGAATTCACAACAGAAATAGCCGGGACATTAGGGGCGTTTGCTACAGCAAACCAATTTTCAGTCGAGGTTTTTAAAAATCACCTAAAGCGAAAAAAATGCCTCATTAAAACCTTAGAAGCCAAACTAGCCACAGCAGAGGAAGCTGCTATGGACTAGGCAAACACAGGAATAGAACAAGCAAGAATGGTCAATAAAAATGAAATCGAGTTACTCAAAGCTAAGCTCAAACAAGCAGAATTGGTAGCTCAAACCAGTCAAATACAGGTAGGCCAACAAAGATACTTGATAGGGCAGCTACAGGTTAGATTAGAGTTCACCGAAAGCCAAGTTATAAATATCGCGATATTCTAGTCCCAGGCTATGGAGATTCGGAGCAGAGTTTTTGTAGCTCAGTGAAGTTTACTTGCCAAGGTAAAGACGATTCAGGACAACTGCCTGCTTATTGATCAAGTATTGGAAAACTTATCTGTCAGAGAAAGAGAAGTTGGAGCAGCTCAGGTCGCATTTTAGGAGGCTGTAATAGCTACAACAAATAGGGAATCGGCAAATAGTTCCAAGTTTTCCATTTCAGAACAAACCTCAGGTAATATTCTATTGAAAGAATGGGAACACAGCAAATCAGAAGGCAAATTGCAAGCCAAGAGGGTAAGGAAATCCTGTGAAGAGGCCTTCGGTTCTATAGATGGAAATCTGTTAGGCTTTGATAGTGAGAGCAATGTTGAGACACTGAACCAAATGAATATAGAGAAATTCTCGCTTGATATAAATGAGAAAGAAGAAAGAGATTCAGCTGAAATCTCACAAGTAACTCTGGCAGACATAGTTCAAATAGATAAATGGATTATTAAACCAAGTGTGCGATTGTGCACTATCGACACCCTAGACCATCAGATGGAAGAAAGGTTACCACAATTAGTCATAGATTGTTATATTTTTGAGGCCAATTTTCAAGCGGAACCTTCTAGGTTGATATCTCGGCTGGTGGAAAAATGTGTCACTTGTACCGAGCATACAAAAGGGACAGGATTTTGGTACCAAATAAAGACAAAGATAAAGAAATGAAACAATTGATCCCCTTCTTGTTGTAACTGAAAATCCTGGAACGATTGAGATTCCATTATATGTAAATCTATATAAATATACAATAGAAGGAAGGAACAAGCGCTGGACCTTTTTGGGTCGATTGTAATAGTGTTTTTCTCCCTCGAGAGTTAATATAAACCAAATCCAAAGATTCTCGATTCTGTCACAACTGTGTTATGAATTTGTTTCCTTGTATTCCATATCTAATTTCATTTCATATGTGTATCTGATGAATGTTTTGCTATAATTTAGTATCACCTCTACTATAGTAAATTAATTTTCTTTTTCTATATTTCTTACTATTTTTCCTCTGTATTGATCAGCAGGTATAAGACCAATGAACACTTTAGATTTCTATATATATTTTATGCTTCATCAGGTTATTTCTTTATCTTTTTCTTCCTCTATTTACAAGTGAGATTCTCCCTTGATAGGAGCCTTACATGATAGACAACTTAATGTTTTCTTACACCTCATACACATTTATTAAAATATAACTCAGTTACGGGAAAGGGCCTTTGGTTTTCACCCTGTTTTCACTACTGGAGCTATAGCTCTCCTTTATACAACTGAAATCGAGACAACATCTAAAAAGTATTGAGATTTTCTTATCATTCTATTCCTCTATGACTGTACCTATGAAAAGAGAGCCTAATATTGAACCCGGACTATCAGATCAAACACATATTTCCTTGAATATTTTTGATACTATTCCTAAAACAACCACTACCCGGGTAGAACTTGAATGTTTGTGGGCAGCGATTGAAAGGGAAGTGAACATCCAGGAACAGTTGGAAGCTAGACAACAACCTAAAAATCAGCCCTAGCTTCCCTTGCCGAAGGTTGACACTTCTTCCTTCTCTACCCCTTACTCACTTTTGGATGCCTAGACCTTGTACTTCTAAGCCTTAAGTACAGACTCTAGAACAACATCTTTTTGGCACCGTTGCCGGGGACCGAAGTTACAAAATCTTTTTCCCTGGGAAAATGACATTTTTCGTTGAAAGTGCCACCCTTTGATAGTGAATAAAGAGTGCACACCTTTTAAAGGCTTTCCAATCTTTCACATGGCGACTCCATGATTAATAAGCTGGAATCCGAACAAAGGAATACCAGGCAAAACCCATATGGTAAACAAACCACACCCGTTACTGATCCTGAGAAGATTTTAAAGGTGAGAGGCTCTCTTAAGCCAACCCCTGCAGTCTATCAGCTTAACTACCCATAACTGAAGACCAAGAGTTCTTTTGAACCTTCAAATTCACGTAGCCCTCTTTTCAACACTAAGTATCTAACATCAAACTGCTTCGAAGTTAGAAGTGAAACCCATCCGATAACCTCTGTAGTACATAAAGGAAAAAGTCCTATAGAAAATTTATCTGCTGTCAATATATCGTCGACTCTTCAGTTAAATTTTGTGACCTCACACAGTCTCAAAGAATATTTCACACATCTAGTTTCCACACCCGTTGGTTCTCTTGATTACATCTATTGCAAGTCTGAAGAGCCAAGCCCTCGCATCCCTTACTAATCATCCTCAGATTTTTCACACCACGAAGAAAGTAAAGATTCTCTTTTAATATTCCAAAACCCCCTTTACAACTTCCCACTAATATCGATGGCAGCCGTCGGAGGAGGTGGTGGGGGTCTATTAGCATCATAAGTCACTCCTGGATTGCTTGCAGGAGCATAGCCTGACACCCATCAGTTTAATGTCACGGTTTGTTATAAAGGGGTGATCAAATGGAAGGAAACTCAGGACAATATTGTCTCAACTCTGAAACTATGCCAGGCATGCATGGGCAAATGAGGTCTTAGATAAACTTCAAACAGTGAGTTGTAATAAGGGTGACTAGGGGGGAAGACTTGTATAAGAAGAGTGCAAGGGTATGTTATAAGCCTCAGGTTTCTAACAGACTGTGAGAGAAAGAATTCGAAGGCAAGGGCCTCTTGCATCCAAATGCAGAAAACCAGAAAATACAATAGTGCAACAATAAATCTTTTATCATGGCACCACTGCAACAACCCATGCGAATCAATTGATCATGAACTCTCTGGTATAAGACAAAAATAGAGATGGAGCAGGAAAACTGTTTGTCATAAAACAAGAAATCTCAAACACAGATACATAACCCCAGAACCAGAATGGTCATTGAAACTTTACAGTCGGGAGCTTCTCTCTACCATCGATCGATACAAAAATGGCGAAAATGCCTTGTTATACTCAAAACAACAACAAAAACAAAATCGATACGTTTCATTAAAATCTTTGCGTATGCATGGCTTCTGACAATCTGCACCTGCAATCTTTGACTAATTGCACACCTTCGGCGGACGCGATAGAACTCCTGACAGTTCTGTAGGCGAATCAACGTGCACTTAACTCGTCGTCGGACTTTCTCATTATGGCGGAGATGATGTCTAACCACCACCAACTACTTTAATAACTACTTCATTGGGATTGAGGATGGCTCGACCAACTCGACACTTCTACGACGTGGCAGTTGCTTAATGGTGCCACCTGGATCAACTTGAACGACCTTTCTTTGGATGTTGCTTCACTGTACTGCTGTGAGGGACCCTTATAGTGAGAATGGTGGTGGGAGTCATGACAGTGGATGAGGAATGTCAATGGAGATGGACAAGACACAGGTGGAAACAACAGGGAGTGCAGGAGTAAAAGTGCATGGTGGGAGGTGTTGCGATGGAGGAGACACACGGCAGGGGACGAGGAGACTCAGATAGTGAGTGGATGATGAGATAGGGGAAAGGACCACCTAGATGGAATGAGGAGAGGCTAAAGGGAAAGGACCCTGCCACATGGCCAGGTGGGGAATAGGTGGCAAGGAGGGAAATGGCGCAAAAAGAGACACGACGTGGAAGGGGCCCACAGGGTTAAACGAGTAAAGGCAGCGGAAATCTGGACCACCTGTGAGTCGTTGATCTGGGATCTTCAATTTCAACCATCGGAAAGATGCACCCCAGATTCTGGACCCCCCCCCTCCGCTTAAAGGTAGAAAGGCGGGGGGGTCCGGAATCACCTCTCGCGCCGTTGATCTGGGCGCTATGATCATGGTCGTTGGATAGATGCACCCCGGATTCCAAACCCCCCCCTCCGCTTAAAGGTAGAAAGGCGGGGGGGCTCTGGAATCCAATGCACATCGTTGATCTGGGCGCTCTAATCCCTATCATCCAGATCTGATTTCTATTTAAACACAGACGCATTTTCATCCCGAACTTAGGACAAGTGGGTTTTTAACCCATTCCTTTGCATTTTACCCCCCTTTGAGTCCAATGCGCCCAAGTTTCATAGATGGATGGACGGCTGAGATGACCTCGGTGCTTTCATCATGAAAATCCCGAAGGGCCCAACTCGTGGCTTAGCTATGCGCTGCATGTCCTCCAGAGGAATGGTCGAGATGGCATTTGATGTTAGAAGAGGGCTGCCTCCATTTCAGGCTTGCTTGACGTGACCGGGTGCTAAGACCGTGAGATCGGATTTGAAGGGCGCTTATTTGCATTTAGGGGTTCGGGGTTTCGAGAAGTGAAATGACGAGGGACTTTTACCCCTCGAACTCCCGAGTGCCGATATGCCGATGTGACCAGATCTTGCGCCACGCGTCAATGGATCGGATGACCCAGACTTAGATTTAAAATATAGGCGCTTTCTCTTACAATATATATCAAGTAACTTGGCAACCCCGATATCCTGATGACCATTGATCTGCTTCATGAATATATCTCGGCTATCGGCAGCAAAACCTTTCCCTCTCACTTGACTCATAACCGGAGAAGAGATCCTTTCACTGCTGCGCTTGGGTGTTTCCTGTGCAACTTGTAGGTCCGGGTGCTCTCGAGCCCAGGACAAGAATTATCGCTAACATTAGGCTCCATTAGTCGTAATCTTCATAGATAGGACCTGTGGGAAAGACCTGCTTTTCAATTTGCTGCTCAGGGGGGCTGATTTCCTCGCATTGTCTTTCATTTGTGAACAAAGGAGAAGGCTCTGCAGTCTTCTCTTGGAAATCCAGCATATCGAGCTCAGACTCTAATTCATAACTGTCATAAGTGGTCTGGATGCTCTGACAAGGAAAAGGTGATGTCAGGCTCTGCTGCTCCTCTTCCAGATAATCATTGAAGTCGGGGGGAGACAAAGCTTCTCCAACTTGCAGAAATGGAACTATCCCCCGCTCCTCCGTTTCGACCCCGAATGCTAACACATCGTGGGAAATCTCTTGAAGGAAAAGAGAGAAATCCTCTTCCGCAACTACCTCTTTATTGATTTGATCTGAGACAACAAGCTCATTAGGGGCGGATGCCAACTCATCTAATAAATCTTCAACAATCCCTTCAAAAGAGTTGCTCATAGCATCTGCCTCAAGGACTGGAAAATCCTCTGCACAGTCTTCATATTTCAACCCTTCTAATTGGGCAAAGAGATATTTCACCTGCTCCATCATCTTACTCAGGGCACCATCCTCCTCCCTGGGAACTTTATCACTTTCATAACCTGCCTCGGATGCAGATGAATGGGGAGGAAAAGGGACTGAGTTCTGATCCAGGTCACCAAGATCCTCCCCACAGCTTTCGTCAGAAACAACTTTCTCTTGTATAGAGTTGTGGTATCCCTCACAACAATTATGAAAAATTAACTCAGGGGAATACAGCCTCTGACAATAGGCGGTGAAAGTTGCATGGAATCCATGGAGTGAAGAAATGCTAGCAGGGGGTAAAGAATGGTACCATTTACACGCATCCCCTGCTAACGAGAACATGAACATCTTTAGTAACACATCCTCATGATGTATCTCCCACTGACGCATGAGTTCATGAAACTCACTAAGGTGTTGAGCAGGGTTGTCCTCTTCACACTTTCCAAATATGGGCAAATAATCACCCCATTCATCTAGAGAGGGGACAACATTAGGAAAACCAGGAATAGCAGAAAAATTAAAAGGAGCAAACCTGCGAGCAAGGATTTTCTCCATATCAAACCAGTGGAGTCGCCAATCGATCCTTGAATCATGGAGTCTCTAGGTGAAAAATGTGCAGCTTCGAATGTGTCTAGTCCTTGTTCACCATCAAAGGCCGGATATTAACATTATCGTTACCCCAGGAAACTTCTCAGGCTAAGAAAGCAACCGCTGAAACCTTCTCGAGAAAGCTCCTCTGGGTCAGCTTTTAGGTGTGCCAACAGTGGCAACAACTGAAACAATAAAGTGGAAACAATGGAGTCGCCACAGTGGAGTCGCCAGGTGAACATTAGCAATCTGAATAATTCTGATTTCTAATGCACCTTCAGAATCAGTTGATCGTTGTCGTTCTGCCCAGGGAAAATATTCAACTTCGTCCCCGGCAACGGCGCCAGAAATGTTAGTGTCAGAAGTCACTCTTGGATTGCTTGCAGGAGCAGAGCCTGACACCCATCAGTTTAATGTCACGGTTTGTTATAAAGGGGTGATCAAATGGAAGGAAACTCAGGACAATATCGTCTCAACTCTGAAACTAGGCCATACATGCATGGGCAAATGAGGTCTTAGATAAACTTCAAACAGTGAGTTGTAATAAGGGTGAGTAGGGGGAAGACTTGTATAAGAAGAGTGCAGGGGTCTGTTATAAGCCTCAGGTTTCTAACAGACTGTGAGAGAAAGCATTCGAAGGCAAGGGCCTCTTGCATCCAAATGCAGAAAACCAGAAAATACAATAGTGCAACAATAAATCTTTTACCATGGCACCACTGCAACAACCCATGCGAATCAATCGATCATGAACTCTCTGGTATAAGACGAAAACAAAGATGGAGCAGGAAAACTGTTTGTCATAAAACAAAAAATCTCAAACACAGATACATAACCCCAGAACCAGAATGGTCATTGAAACTTTACAGTCGGGAGCTTCGCTCTACCATCGATCGATACAAAAATGGCGAAAACGCCTTGTTATACTCAAAACAACAACAACATCAAAATCGAGACGTTGCATTAAAATCTTTGCGTCTGCATGGCTTCTGACAATCTGCACCTGCAATCTTTGACTAATTACGCACCTTCGGCGGACGCGATTGAACTCCTGACAGTTCCGTAGGCGAATCGACGTGCACATAACTCGTCGTCGGACTTTCCCATTATGGAGGAGATGATGTCTAACCACCACCAACTTCTTTAATAACTACTTCATTGGGATTGAGGATGGCCTGACCAACTCGACACTTCTGCGACGTGGCGGTTGCTTAATGATGCCACCTGGATCAGCTTGAATGGACTTTCTTTGGATGCTTCTTCGCTAGACTGTTGTGAGGGACCCTTATGGAGAGAATGGTGGCGAGATTCATGACAGTGGATGAGGAATGTCACTGGATATGGACAGGACACAGGTGGAGACAATAGGGAGTGCAGGAGTAAAAGTGCATGGTGGGAGGTGTTGCGGTGGAGGAGACACACGGCAGGGGACGAGGAGACTCGGACTGTGAGTGGATGATGAGATAGGGGAAAGGACCACCTGGACGGAATGAGGAGAGTCTAAAGGGAAAGGACCCTGCCACATGGCCAGGTGGGGAATAGGTGGCAAGGAGGGAAATGGCGCAAAAGGCGACACGACGTGGAAGGGGCCCACAAGGTTAAGTGAAGAAAGGCAGTGGAAATCTGGACCACCTGTGAGCCATTGATCTGGGCTCTTCAATTACAACCGTTAGAAAGATGCACCCCAGATTCCGGACCCCCCCCCTCCACTTAAAGGTAGAAAGGCAGGGGGGGGTCCGGAATCGCCTCTCGCGCTGTTGATCTGGGCACTATGATCGTGGTCGTTGGATAGATGCACCCCGGATTCCGGACCCCCCCCCTCCGCTTAAAGGTAGAAAGGCATGGGGGCTCCAGAATCCAATGTGCGTCGTTGATCTGGGCACTCTAATCCCTACCGTCTAGATCTTATTTCTATTTAAACACAGACGCATTTTCATCCCAAACTTAGGACAAGTGGGTTTTTAACCCATTCCTTTGCATTTTACCCCCCTTTGATTTCAATGCACTCGAGTTTCATAGATGGATGGACGGATGAGATGACCTCGGTGCTTTCATCATGAAAATCCCGAAGGGACCAACTCGTGGCTTATCTATGCACCGAGTGTGCTCCAGAGGAACGGTCGAGATGGCATTTGATGTTAGAAGAGGGCTGCCTCCATTTCAGGCTCGCTTGACGTGACTGGGTGCTAAGACCGTGAGCTCGACTTTGAAGGGCACTTATCGACATTTCGGGGTTCAGGGTTTCGAGATGTGAAATGACGAGGGACTTTTACCCATCGAACTCCCGAATGTCGATATGCCGATGTGACTAGATCTTGCGCCACACATCAATGGATCGGACGACCCCGATTAAGCTTTAAAATATAAGCACTTTCTCTTACACTATATATCAGGTAACTTGGCAGCCCCGATATCCCGATGACCATTGATTTTCTTCGTGAATAGATCTCCGCTGCCGGCAGAGAAACCTTGCCCGCTCACTTGACTCATAACCGGAGAAGACATCCTTTCACTGCTGCGCTTGGGTGTTTCCCGTGCAACCTGCAGGTCCGGGTGCTCTCGAGCCCAGGACAAGAATTATCGCTAACAGGGTCCTCCTAGAGGAGGAGGTGGGGGTGCTCCTGGGGGAGGAGCTAGAGGTCAAGGGCCTGCCCCCCCTCCCAGAGTGTTTGCTAAAGTGGAAGCAAGATATGCTCCTTTGGTATTGCCCATTCCTCTGCATGACCTTCCCGAAAATTATATAAAAAAATTGCCAAAATTCACTGGGGAAGGAGATCTGACCGCAGCCGAACACATAAATTTCTTTGATCAATTCGCAGACATCCTAGGTCTCGAACATGAAGATGTATATTCGAGGCTTTTCATCCAAAACTTTGAAGGTCAGGTCCAAACTTGGTTTCGGAGTCTACCTGCAGGTTAGATAAAAAATGACAGATTAGAAAATACAAACTCCCCTAAAGAACAAAATTTTTATAGGAGGGTGATCTCCAAGATTTCGGAGATTTATATGATGATGTCACAAACTTGGGTGATGATTTCACACAACCTTATCTGACTAGAGAGGATTATGAAAAATCTCTAAACACTCAACAATCGTCTATTAAGGGTGAAGAAAGAGATTATACTGAACTTTGTAGTTATCAAGAAGAAACCGATATGATAATGGTTGAGGTCCAACCTAGGTATAACCTAAGATATAAGAGTAAGCCCATTTCAACTACTCAACCTAAGAAAATTCTCCCAAGAGGTCAAACGTATGAGCCTACCCCAGAAGAAACCGTCTTACCTAACAACAAAGCAAAATTAGTAAACGCGCAAGAACCCGAAGTGGAGAAGGTTGAGAATCAAACAGAGGAAACCAAAGAGGCTAATAAAAATACACCTTTAACCAAGATCATGAGTAATAAGGCAGTCCAAACAAATAAGTTGGAAAAGAAGGATTCAAAAGTCCCAACTAGAGAAACAGACAAGTTGAGCGGAGTTTTCAGTTTCGAAAACGAGATAAATAAAATTAAGATACCAATTCCTCTGGTAGAGTTAGCGAAAAACCCAGTTTATCGAAAGTAGATTACCAAAGTGATAGGAGTTTCAAAGCTAGAAAGCCAATCTAATGTTTTGAACCTGGAAGATGATAAGCCCAAGATCACTTTTGGTCCACATTTTGAAGGGGCCAAAGACATTGTTTCTCCCTTTTATATCGCCTTAAACATGTACGATCAACTGATACATAATTGCATGCTAGACTCCAAAGCCTCACATAACGTGATGCCTAAAATTATTATGGACAGATTGGGCCTCTAGATCACCATACCTTATGGAGATATTTACTCATTTGATTCAAGGAAAGTTAAGTGGATGGGAATGATAAAGGATTTGGTAGTCACCCTGGCACAGGTCCCAGTTAAGAGCATATTGATGGATGTGGTCATTGCTGATATTCCCCCCAAGTATGGCTTACTGTTGTCTAGGTCATGGGGAGCCAAGATGGGGGGTTCTCTTCAACTGTATATGACGTACGCCACAATTCCTGTGTTTGGTGGGCAATTTACTCGGTTGTACAGGGAGACAAGGTTAGCATATACAATAAGCGACCCTCAAAATCTGAGCAATTTCCCTATTTACATTGCAGATCAAGATTTAGGAAATTGTATCTTATCTTTTGATGATGGTTTAGATGTTTTCATAAAGGAAAATGATATAGAATATGAAGAGTCAGGTTACATGACCGAGGATATGTGTAACACTGGCGTCTGGAAAATGTTTTTTGACGGTGCCTTGTCATGCGAAGGAGCTGGTGCAGGAGTTCTTTTCGTGGCACCCGAAGAAAGGTTCGTTGTCCCTTTTTCTTACAGACTACAATGGGATATAAATTATAATAACAATGTATGTGAATATGAAGCCTTGCTCTTAGGAATAGAGGCTCCCATGAGGATAAAAATAAAAAAACCTAGAGGTATACGGAGATGCGGAGTTGATAGTCAAACAAATAAACCGGTAATACCAGGCCAAGCATCCTAGAATAAGAGCATATAGAAATTGTGCCTGGGATCTAATGGAGAAATTTTTCTCATCTGTAAATGTCCACTTCATCCCACGCACAGAAAACTTACAGGCTGATGCATTAGCTAAAGCAGCTTCAACTTTCACTTCTCCTACAACTTTTAAATTGAAGTATCACATAGAGATAAGACACAAACCATCTATACCGGATAATATACAACACTGGCAGGTTTTTGAGGATGATGAAAAAATTAAGAAGTTTCTTGAAGCAGTAGGTGACTTTTCTGAAACTCACGTAGATCAATAAAATCAGAATGACCATATATGGATCATGCAAGAAGGGGAGGACCCTCAATATTTCCAAGACAAAATCACAAATCATCGCATCTTGATCCTAAAAAATAACCAGATTCTAAAAGGATTGATCCCTCTGGAAAGACTGTTTGATCAAAATGACATACCTGTAAAATCCACCTTACAACCCCAACCAGAAGAGGTCAAGGATTGTGACATAGGAACCAAAGAAGAGTCCAGGATGGTTAAAATATCTAAACTCCTCCCCCCTGAAATAAAAGACAAGTATAAGGACCTACTTAGACAATTTAAAGACATTTTCACCTGGTCTTATGACGATTTAAGAACCCACGACACTACCGTGATCGATCACAAGATACCTCTAAAGCCTGGGGTCAAACCCTTTAGACAAAAGCTTAGGAAGATCAACCCCATTTTATTGCCTGTGGTCGAGAGAGAAGTGAAGAAGCTTTTAGAGGTGAAAATTATAGTACCTTTGAGATATTCTGACTAGGTGGAAAACCTGGTCCCGGTCAAAAAAAAGAATGGGGATATTAGACTGTGCATGGATTTAAGAAATCTAAATAAGTCCTCTCTTAAAGACAACTATTTTCTTCCTAAAATGGATCACGTGCTAGAAAAGGTAGTTGGGGCGAACAAAATGTCTATGATTGACGGTTTCTCTAGATATAATCAAATTGCCATGAATGAACAAGATAAAGAAAAAACAACTTTTACTACCCCTTGGGGATAAGTTCGTAGTCATCTATCTCGATGATTTGACGGTTTTCTCCAAATCCGACGAAGAGCATTTGGTACATCTTAAACAAACATTCAAAAAATGCCGCAGGTTTGGTCTGTCCTTAAATCCCAAGAAATCACACTTTACCATGAAAGAAGGTAAAATTTTGGGTCATATTGTATCTAAGGATGGATTTAAGATTGATCCTAAGAGGGTTGAAGCGATAGACACTATAAACATTCCTAGAAATGTAAAAGAAATTCAATCTTTCTTAGGAAAAATATTTTTTTTACGAAGATTTATCCCAAATTTCGCTGAAATTGTAAAATTGATCAC
>SNQJ01S0046048.1:17549-47845 GCA_010110895.2 Picea sitchensis
TTCTTGACTCCAACTGCAGTTTCCTTTTTCGTTTATTCGTTCTTCTGCTTTTCGTATGCCAGCGTTCTTCCTGATTTTCTGAACCGGCTCTTTACTTGCCTCCTCTATGCGTGCCACATCATCTAACGCTGTGTTCAAGCATCTGCGTTCCAGTAGTCGTGTTTCAGCAGTCGTGTTTCAGCATTCGTGTTCCAACAGTCGTGTTTCAGCATCTACGTTTCAGCATGTTTCACTTTTGTGTTGCAGCATCTGTGTTCACTTCCAACAGTCGTGTTTCAGCATTCGTGTTGCAGCAGTCGTGTTTCAGCATCTGTTCTTCATAAACAATCGATTGCCATCAATGACAACCTTGATCATCTGCGTCATCTCTGTTGAAGCCATATTTCCAACAAGCAGCTATGGCTATCATACTCTTAAGGCATGATTTTTTTTTTTAAATCGTTTAACCAAGTCTCTCCTTTTTTACCTCGGGATGTCGCATGTCAGAAGTTAAAGATCACATAGTTTAAAAGTCCCGAGGGGAGAAACGACGAAATAGTTTTAAATTTTTTACCCAGATCAGTACCAAGAGTAAAGATACTCTAAAACACGGTTAAGAATCATTGGGATTTCTTGTCTTGGCATTGCCTAGCTCCAAAAGTCTTACCGTCATAACCCTGAGAGTCGAAACCGCGAGATTCTTGTTTTAGTAACCCAGGTTAATGTTAAAGGTAAAAATCTTAGCCGTGGTTAAGCTCTGTTGGGAATTCTCAAGTCGGAATATGAGCCTCTTGGAAGCTATACCTTCGAAGACTCGAGTCGCGAAGTCGAAATATAAATGAAAACGTAATTAATTAAACAATTTATCCGATTTTATCTTCCATTTTAATTAGATCATATCATCGCGATCTCACGATCTCGCAACTCGGCATACGAGCCTCCTAGAAGCTATACCTTCGAAACCCTGAGTCGCGAAGCCGCGATATAAATAAAAACGTAATTAATTAAATGCTTAATCTTAGTTAAGTTTTTTATTAACCAAAACTAATTATCATAATCTCGGGTTTTAGAGGTTCAAAGGGTTGAAGCGAAAGCTCCCGATGAGGCGAATGCCGAAACATTAATTAACATTTAAAAAGGCCTGATTAATTAAGCTAAGCCATCATTTCCAGTGTTTTAATACGAAAATTAATATGCACAGTCTCCGAGGACACCACACATTTTTTCCTTCAATGGGTGCCTCTAATCCATTCAGTCGCCAAAGGTTGTTCCTTCGACTAGGCTAAACTACTATCTGATAGTTTGACCAGTCGAGTTACAGAGTATCGAGAGCAGAAGGAGAGCGGAAAGATCACTTCATTCTTTATGTTTGCGTATATCATGGATGCCGTGTGTTTTCTGATGTATTTTCCCTTAATGAGTTGGAGTTGGACTCCATCGAAAGCTGAGCCCATCCACATCTACCATTCAAAGATGTGGGAAGATGAAGCTTTAGATTTTTTATATGAAATATTTAACTAGGTAGTGGTACCGTTACACATCACTATCTTCGGCCACCCGCCACCCAGGATCTCAGACAGTATTGTGGTAAATCTGAGAAGTATCGTCGATTGGTATGTGCAAGCAAAATTTTCATATCTCAGCATTTTCGATGCTTCTTTTCCTCCAAATGACTTACCACTATTCATACTCGATAGGTTGGCTTGTCGTGAGATTGCCAGGTGTTATCACTGAAATTTCATCCGCAAATGGTTACAAGAATTCAGCATCGTCAAACAGTTATGAAGTCATCCATGGACCTGAATTAACACAAAAGCATTCATAAAGGGTAAAAAACTATACAAAATAGTGAAAAATTGAAGGGCGCTATGAAGACATTGGGCGCGCATGCACATGTGTGAAACAAAAACGCAAGATTCGCGCACATGCTCACGATTCGCGACTGTTGTCGCAAAAAGACGCACACCTGAGAAATGACGCATTTATGAGAGTGATCGGCCTCCCACCCACTTCTGGTTCAGCTTCCAAGTCGATTTGACACTCAAATCTGGACTGGATTCGACTAGATGGTTGGTCAAAGACCTAGGAATTCCCTAATTACCCTCTTTTCACACTACAAACTAGTTGAACAATAGCTCAAAGGAATGTTATAAAAAGGCCATGGATACACTTCATTTTTTTAGGAATTTCATAGAAAAGTTATGCTGCCACTATTCTCTTGAGGATTCTTCTATCCTTGCCAAGAGTATACTTGCATCATTTCTTTGGGCAATCCATCTCACCCCTTGAGTGGATTAGCAAAGAATTCTTTCACCATTTTCATTTTCCTTTTCAAAGTTGTAAGAAGAGATTACTTATGGGGATCCAAGATCCCTCCCTTGGAGGAAGAAGGGTCTCATAGTCCCCTTTGCTTCTCGGTGTTTTCTTTCACTAATATCAGCCTTATCATTGGTGACATGGGTCTCATTGTTTCTTTTGTCCTTATGTCCCTATGTTTATAAATTTAGTTGTTGTTTTATTTCTTAATTTAATTCTTAGTTGTTGTTTTATATTTATTTTTCTAACCCTTTTCTTGCAACTGTCCTACTCAACAAACCCAACTGAGCTTGCAAGCATTTCTATTTTTCTCACTAAGGTGACGAAAGAGGCGCAACAGATTGGCGACTCCACTGGGGAAAGGTACCAATTTTGTACCCCATTTGGGTTTTTCTATCTCTTCTTTTGGTTTATTTAACTTACAGGTGCACTAACCGGCCTAAGCCGACCTGCCAATCAGCCAATTCCAAGTTGAATTGGGAGAATTCCATCTGGAATTTTCATTCTCAGCCGTGTGTCACCTGTGCGTGGGTTTTTAGGCCCACATACATGCATCGTGCGCCCATGCGCTCAAGGCACGGTTCTGTTATGCACATGTGCACTTTTTAATTCTTTTCTATCTGCGCACATGCACTCTATGCGCCTCTGTCTCCACTGAGACCCGTGCATATGTGAAAAAAATCACATTGTAAAGTTGTTGAGATGTGGGGAAGGCCATTAGCCTTCTTAAAAATTATTTCAAGCATGTTTTAAAGTTGCACCACACTTAATCCCCTCATCATATAAAGGGGTTAATCAAAACACATAGGCACTTAGGGGGTTAAAATCAATTTCCTCTTTTGCTTTCATTTTCGCCACATGAATGGCTTGTTTTGACTCACAATATAAGTTGAAAATAATTTTTAATCACATTTAACTTGCATTGGGACTAGAAGTTGGATAACAATCTCTTAGTATGCTCTTCTCTCGCGCATCCAAGCGACCTTGAGAATTAGAAAAAGATTGCAAAACAAATTCAGCTCCCTTAAGAAGATTAAAACCTGTAGGAGAGGACAACAACCCTTCTTGGGACTCCTCTTAGTTTATTTTTTCAAAAACATCTTAATATTGTAACGGGCCCATACATGCCCACATGCTACAAAGATAGGATATTGTTGAAATTTTCTTTCTTAGATCAAATCACTAGGGAAGTTTAAAGGTTTTGTAACGGGCCCATACACTATACTTCTTGATCTTCCAAAACTTGTGCCATTTGGCCAAGAGAAACCTGGGATGTCTCACTCAGCAAACAAACTGATTGGTAACACCACTCACCATGGTCCACAACCCCAACCACCACCAATGTATGGAACACCTCAATACCCGCCGACATACGGGGGCACTTCTTATTACCCCCCACCCCCTTATCAACAACCATACCCTATTTCTATTCCTCCACCCATCAGTGGGCCACCACCGGCACCCCCCATACACCCACCTATTCAAACAAGTTCTGGTACCCCTTCTACCTCAGCTTATAGTACTAACGAAAACACCACGCCTTCCTATATACCTTACAGTTTGGTACTGCCACAAAATCCGCACTTCCCATTTCTTGATCCCCCACAACCCATGGCTCCCCCACATCCTCATGCTGGGGTGAATTTTGTTCAACCCTCTCCCATTCAACAATATCAAAATTTTGAACAGCTGAATACGAAAAATCTGACCCATCCGTCGAACAATGTCAAAAAGAAAGGACGAAACAGGAACAACAACAACCCAAGTCAAGGAGGGAATCAACCCCAGCTGAACCAATCTACTGGGGGCAACCAGAACCAGGGGAATCAGAACCTCAAGGGGGGCAATAATAATAAGCGTCAAGGGAGAAATAAAAATACTATTAAAACCAACTTCCCTTGTGCCCTTTGCGGTGAATTTGTCCATTACACTCGTCATTGCCCCCAAATCGCTGATTTCAAATGGTTGAAATACTTAGGTAGTCTACCCCATCCTCTAGCACCACCTGCCCCCCAGCAGGCACCACAACAATACGTGCAACAACCCCCCCTGTCATGCTGCAAAATCCTATTCCACACCAAGGTGTGATAAACACCCAATATGACACACAACATCCCCCACATCAGGTGGGACAATACCTCCACCCCAACAATCTAGCAGATTGCACGATCCTCCTCACTAGTGAGGAAGAAATCCTTCTGCAAACACGTAATCGTCAGTATCATGCACCCGTTGAGTCTCCTCCCATCTCTCCAGAGACAAACCCTACACCAACGGGATCCCCATTGGTGATCCCTCACCCTAATATAGAGCCACCTCTTCGCATCCCTTGCATCCCATTACGCAGGAATGTCCACAACCCATAGGCTAGGGCAACTCATAATGATAGATTGGTTGATGACTCAGCACAATCCCCGGCTGCCATGTCAGTCTTAGAATTCCTTCAAACTTGTCCCACTCAGTGGAAATATTTACTTTCCTCCTTGGGGGCAGTCGACCCTGCAGATACTCGACTTGTTACATTTGATCTCGACAGTGAAGAACCTCGCCTTCCTATCTTGATCGCTATTCAAATCCCAGTTAAAATACGAAACATCACAGTTCATCGATGTATCATCGATGAAGGTGCATCTACATGCATCATGTCCAAATATGTATGGCAGAAACTTGGTTCCCCCGAACTCATACCCTCTACCATTACCTTACGAGCTTATGATGGATGACCATCATCTCCTGAAGGGCTCATCCAAAATGTCCCCATCTAACTCGGGGGAAAGACTATTCTCATCGACATCGAAGTTATTGATGCCCCACTCGATTATAATATCCTGTTCGGTCGTAGCTACATGTACGCTATGAAGGCAGTTGCCTCTTCCGTCTTTTGGACAATGATGTTCCCCCACAATGGGAAGATCATTACCATTGACCAAGTCTCACATTACGAGCCTAATCCATCTGCCAACATCGATAACATTCTCCCTCTCATCCACACAAGTCATGATGCATATCCACTCGTCGAGATGGGTCCTGGCATTTTCAAAGATCCATCATTGTTAGGAACTTACCATGGAGCACCACTGCTCCTTCACCCTTCCAATCCAGTATGCATCGTATCATCTAATTGAACTCACACAGAGGATAACCTTCCTCCTAGGGAGGCTTCTATCATATCTGACATCCCTCTAGTCACAGAACTTCCCCCTCATGAGCCTCCTGCAAACTCGTCGACCCCACCAGTCCAAGATTCCACCTCTTCCCAAGGACATATCCCAGTTTGGGAGATAGTTCCCCAAGCCATCACTCAAATCCACTTCTTTTACCCTCCACTGGGCATCGAAGCTTTCCAGGTAGCCGAAACGCTTACCCTCCCTAATATGGTGCTAGCAATCCCAGTTTGGTATTTACATCCACCTGAGATGGTCCCTCGACCATCTCTTCCCCCCAAAACGGAAGGAATCCCAATGATGATTCCCATACCCTCTACCCCCCCACTCACTAACCCCCCTGCCACAACTTGGGGTAGGAGAAAGAAAAAGGAGCCCATAGCTCCACTTCCTCTGCACGTCCAACCCCCTTGCGTGCTATGTGAGAAATATGGACACCAAAGCAACAACTGCCCATCCCTACCAGAGTTACGAAATTTGATTCTACTCAATCAAACTCCCTCAACGCTCGCCAATACTGTCACTACCACCCCCCATTCAAGTAGTAAAGGGTTGTGAACCAAATTCGCTTGCACTATATGCTCATAATATGGGCATTATACCCACCATTGCCCAGCACTGCCACACTTTTGGTAGACATTAGCCACAATATGCCAAAGCTTCTAGAGCAGCCCCAGTCCCGCTACATCATCCTTAACAAACATCCATCCATTATGTCACTAATTCCGTCAATGAACGCATGAGATGCCCTTGCTCTCTATGTGAATCATTGGATCACTTTACATACCAGTGTCCTATGATCATTGAATACAGGCAACGCCAATTGACTTTTCTTCACAGACCCACATAGTCAATAGTTGACCTTACCTCATCACTAGAGGTTCTTCATTTCATTTCTCCCGAACCCGAGGCCCTTCCAACGCCTCCACGGTTCTTAGATGACTTATCTGAGGATTCACCCCCCAACTCTCCCGCTCATTTCCCTACGAACATTTTACACCCAACTACCACGGGTACTCCTCAGTACTTCAATATTTGGTTTATGTCAAGCGAACCATCACCATCTCCTTGCATTGTTTCCCCTTCTTCTTCATCACCAGGGGGCAACCACACAACAACAATCATTGATATCACTCTTCATGACCCCTTGTATTCCTGTCACTTCCACTGTGATGAGGAAATACTTGAAGAGTTAAACAACCTTGACTACCCATGGGATGCGCTACACCACCATGCACTCTTCTTTCCACATGAAGCCTCCACGCCTCCTAACAAACACCCCATCTACGCGGTTGAAACCAAAGATTTTATCCCATCAGGGCTTATCGACTAGTTCAAGAACCCCATTCCTTCCCCTGATGCTTTTGAAGAAGGCAACATCCCCAACCATTAAAATCGACATTTCCATAAAAAATGGCATCGTCAAGGAAATCACCATTGGAGCCTCTTGCACTCCTCAAGAAATCACCTCCTATAAAGCCCTCTTCCAGGAATATCGAGATATTTTTCCTGGTCATACACGGAAATTCCTGGCCTCGATCCCTCTATAGTCAAACATCGCATCGACACCTAGCTTGACATTCCACCAATTCATCAAAAACAACGACCACTGCACTCATCCAAAGAAGCAGCCATCAAAGCCGAAATTGACAAATTACGTGCTGTCGGGTTCATTTACCCCATCGCGTATACATCATGTATTTCAAACCCTGTACTCGTTAACAAAAAATAGGGAACTATCCATGTTTTCATCGACTTTCGCGATCTCAATCATGCATGTCCCAAAGACAACTTTCCAACTCCTTTCATTGATCAAATTATCGACAACTGCGTAGGCCACGAGGCTCTATCCTTCATGGACAATTTCTCTGGTTATAATCAAATTCAAATTCACCCAGCCGATCTGTATAAAACTGCATTCACTACCCCTTGGGGTACTTTTTCATATCATGTCATGCCTTCTGGCTTAAATAATGCTGGCGCAACTTTCCAACGGGCTATGACATACATCTTTCATGATTTGTCTCATATCATTCTCGCATACTTGGATGATCTCACAGCTTGATCCAAGAAATGCACCCAACATCTTGATGACTTGCGAATCATCTTCTGACGGTGTCATCAGTACAACATCCGCTTGAATCCCCTCAAGTGCGTTTTCTGTGTCACCGAAGGGTGCCTCCTCAGTTTCATCACGGTATTACCGTGGACCCCCTCAAAGTCCAAGCTATCACCGAAATTCCACCTCCCCAGAATTTATGTCAACTTCATAGCCTACAAGGCAAATATAACTTTCTACGACAATTTGTCTGAGACTACGCCATTCACGCACATGGTTTCCTTCGCTTACTACATCACGACATCCCATTTCACTGGGATGAACATGCCCAACAGTCATTTGACGATCTTAAATTTTCACTCTCCAACGCCCCTTTAATCAGTGCACCTGACTACAATCACAACTATATCCTCTATGTATCAGCATCATTTTTTTCAGTAGCAGGAGTTCTCGTGCAGCTAGGTGATGAAAATTGTGAGCATGTCATTTATTATGTTAGTAAAAACCTCTCAAGGCCACCCTTGAAGTATAAACACGAAGAGAAACTAGCTCTTGCAGTCATCCTCGCAGTCCAGAAACTGCGTCACTACATTCTACTTCGCACAACTAAGGTTGTCGCCGATTCCAACCCGATGCAATACTTTCTCAGTCGTCGGCAAATTAACGGAAAAATTGCTCGATGGATCATTGTCCTTCAGGAGTACGATCTGGATCCTTTATGAGTACGATCTTGAATTCTCAACACCCAAGAGAAAGAAAGCCCTTGTTCTCTCCGAACTTGTCACAACCCTCCCCTCTGACACCACCAGTGCTCCCGTCAATACCGAATTTCCTGAAAAACACCTCTTTCACATCACTTCGGATGATCCTTGGTACGGCGACAACCTCGTCTACCTCCAAACTCAAAAGTTCGGTAACCACCTTTCACGAGATGATCATCATCGTATTCGCCATCAGGCCCCCCGCTACCTCCTCATCGGAGACATCCTATACCGACGAGGAGTTGACACCATTCTTCATCGATGCCTGACCATTGACGAGGTTGATAGAGTCTTGAACGACTTCCACAGTGGTGCATGTGGGGGCCATCTTTCGGGAATATCCACTGCTCAGAAGATTATCTGAGCAGGTTACTTTTGACCTACCTTGTTTCACGATTGCATTCACGCTATGAAACGATGTGAGAAGTGTCAGCTTTACGCCAACAAAACCCGTGCACCACCTGCTCTTCTCCATCCAGTCATCACTGCCGACCCCTTTTGTAAATGGGGCATCGACTTCATCACTTGTAATCCCCCCTCCAGCAATGGTCATAAATACATTGTTGTTGCCATAGATTACTTCACCAAATGGGCCGAAGCTATGCCCACCTTCAACAGCACTGCTGACACCGCAACGCATTTTTTCTTTAACCACGTCATATCTATCTCTGGAGTACCACTCCAACTGGTTTCCGATCACGGGAAACACTTCGATAATGAGATTTTCGTCGAACTCTTATCTTGGTTAGGATTCTCCCATGAGTTTTCCTCACCATATTACCCTCAGTCTAACAGACAGGTCGAAGCAGTTAACAAGGTCCTCAAGACCATGTTACAGCGCATGATTAATAAACATAAGAACAATTGGCATCATATGTTATTTTCCATGCTATGGGCTTATCATAAGGTTGTGAAAACAACTACTGGTTTCACACCATTTCATCTAGTCCATGGGGTTGAGGCCACTCTTCCCATCGAGTGTGAAATTCCCACCCTATGCACCGCAATTGAGCTATTACCCGACACTGCTCCAATGGATCAGTGCTTGCTGAACTTAGAGTCTCTGGATGAGGATCGTCAATCTTCATTACAGAACAATGAGGCAGCTAAAAAACGATCAAAGGCTAACTTTGATCGACATGTCAACCTTCGCTCATTTCATGAAGGTGACCTCATCCTGGCTTACGATATCGCTCATGATACCTTTGGCCATGGAAAATTTGAGTCACTATGGCATGGCCCATACATTATCCAACATTGCCTCACCAAAGGCACATACATCTTGGCCTCTCCTAAAGGCCTCTCTCTCAAAGAACCCGTCAACAGGTTGTATTTAAAGAAATTTAATGCTTAAACATAGTCATTCTACTTTAGGTTATTTCTTTTATAGTGTTTTTAATCTTTTTTACATCCCTCACATCTAAACTCTCATTTGTGCTATTGACAGATGCTTCCTCCACCGGCCTACCACATCGGTTACGCCGATGGCGCCAGCCGTTGGACACAAAATCTCATTTCGGCCACTTGGGCTCTCTGCCCCCCCTCACATGAAATGCTCCATTCGAGCGGCATATGTTTGGGTTCAATGACCAACAACTAAGCCAAATACACTATCGTCATTGGCCTCTTGGTCGATCCCCAGCATCATAGTATTCGCCACCTTAGCATATTTCTCGACTCTCAACTAGTCATTTTCCATCTCAACAATGTGTACCACGTACGCGATCCTTGCCTCTTTCGCAAATACCTATAGGTTAGACTGTTATCTCCACATTTTGATTCCATTACATTTACACATATTCCAAGACAATTGAATCAAACTACAGATAACCTAGCTAATATTCTGTTAGACTGGCATATATCACATCAAGCTACCTCTACACATACATAAACATATCAACAACCTGTCATAGCATATATAGATTAGACATCATCAATACATTAACAAAACACATGTAAACACCACATAGATCTCAACATGTATACTCATGTATATATAAAAAGGTCCACAGTGCCATCCAAATGTTTACATACAAAAATACAAGTATTCGCAGGCCAGTGAAGAACCTCAGTGCAAAATGGGCTCACCATCCTATATACAAAATAATACATCAATACATAGAGCACGCTCAAGGTGCCTCTAGAGTACCACCGCCTGCCCCTCCCTCAGGCGGTGGTTGCCCACCCCCTACTGGTCCCTCCTTCCCTAGAGGTAATCGTTTGGTCATCGCAACACCAACTACTGCTTCCCATCATACCATGGCCTGCCATGGCAGAGGAATCCCCACACACTTCTCAAGGATCCACTCATCCTAGATGAGAGACCACAGGCCCTCAAGCACGCCCTGTAACACCACCTCCAGGCGACGACGTATGTCCTCAAAATCTACTCCGGCATCTATCGGAGGAGCATGTGATGGCCCAGCACCAGGGTCATCAAACTGGTGTCTCCTCTCTGCCCTCTCTAGATCAGATGGTCACATCGCGACATCCTCACGCTGACGTCTCTCTCCAACATGTGGCCCTCCCCGTGGTGGTCTCTCCGGCTCCTGACAAGTCGGTTCTCTCTGCAACTCCACCTCGCGCCCATAAGGTGCCAAATCTGCACATACAAACAAGCAACATTATCAACATCTATATCATATACATATGTCATGCTACTCAAACAAAAAACATATAGATCAAAATCATCAACATACCTCAATGATCAAAAACCTCCCCTGGAGGCAACACCATGTCCGGATCCTCCCGGAAGTCAACCCTGGCATAGGGGTATTGCAATATCACCTACGACATATACCACCACACCTGCACCACCTCAATAGTAAAGAACTGGCCACCCTCGCCACCACCATGGTGAAGCAAAACAGTCGACCACCACTTTATTCATGGCTCTTGCGCCCCAGGCGCACCCAATAAAATCCTCGGGTGCAACATCGGCACCCTCTCCAAAATCCAAGCCACCAAGATGGACCCAAAGGAAAACTCTTCAGTATCCGTGGATTGACAGTGGTCCAGCTGCCCTACCATCCTGGCATGCAGCGTCAGCCCCCAGGCAAAGTGCTCACTGGCCAACACTCTCTCCATCACAATCAGCTAGCCACCACTGATCCCCTACGTCGCCAGCGACCCATAAAATCTCACAATCATCGCTGCTATGCAGTGATGTGCCAGGGCATCCATCACCCCAATACTCACGACAGTGCCAGACATAAAGTTCGGCCCCGAACAGTATCTCCGGCCAACTGTCACTAGCGCCAGATCTCTCGGTAATATTGGCTCCGTCGGTAGGGGCATTCCCCGAAATGGGAGCCCAGTCAAAAAGTATACATCCTCCACCATAGTGAAGGAAATCTGATCTCCCCACACTATGAAAAATGCAGGTCTGAACTCCACATCTGGATAAGAAACTACAAGACATACTCCTGCGCCTGTATCAACGGGCACTCAAAGAAATTCAGTAGCCCACAGGCTGCCAAAGTCGCACATACACCTGGCTCCTCAATAGCCATGGCGTCTCATAGCTAGGACCAATCCTGCTCTCGCTAACCAACTGGAATCATGCACAATGCTCACTTGCAACCACATAAAATAGTCCTAAGTCAGCCACATGGACCATGAACTACATCAAACAGATAATTTTTCACGCGTCAACCTTGCCTCCAAGGCACGACTGTTTAACCCACAGACGTGCACACATGCGCGCTTGTTCACTCCACAGGCGTGCACGTGTGCATGCTTGTTCACTACATAAGCATGCTCTCATGCACACCTGTTCACTCTACAGGCGCACACGTGTGCGTGCTTGTCCACTACACAGGTGCGCTTCAGAGCGCGCTTGTCCAATACACAGCCGCACACACATGTGCAACTGTGCAACTGACATACGTGCACATAGTGCGGGCCCTTTACCCCCTTACCAGCGCCCCCATGCGTGCCTACTTCCAGATCGCCCATGCACGTGGGGCCCACACTCATCAAACCCTCTATACGGCCCTCCGTACAGCCCCTGCCAAAAAAATGAAACCCTAAATCTATGCAGCATGATCAGACCACTAACCTGAAGCTCGTTGGTCCTCGATTAGATGCCTCATCCTCCCAAAATCTCCAAATCTCGTCTGAATACTTCTCGTCTAGTCACTATAGCAGCAAGTATAAATGAAGTGGCAATGTGGGCCATACAACTATATATAGGCCTTTTTTCCAAACTTCCACTCACCATTCCGGGAGCTCCGGGCTTCCATTTCTTGATCCATCTTCAGCCATGGGATCAGCATCCCGTCATCTACATCATGATAGTCCCTAGGCCTCTTTTCATCCTGAGCCCTCTGGACGCCATTTTTCATACCTTGACTAGGTATGCATGCGCATATTTGAAATTATCAAATGCATGCTCATATATTCGATTCTCTTCAAATATTGTTCACGTCTGGTACTTGTTTTTCATGTGTGAAGGTACTTGGTCATCATACATCAACACAACCCCTTTAGGTATATACTCCGCACTGGCATGTAGTCATTCCCTCTGAATCTCACTTACATTTCCAGTCACACCCTCTGACATTTACCTCTAGGATCCCCATTTTCGGCTCTGCAGTACCAACACCTCCATTTGCATCTTCGGTACTGTCACTCGGTAGTACTCTTACCCACATGAGTTGTCCCATTCATAGCACCGTTTTGTTCTTTTGACACTCATGTTTTTTTTCAAAACCCTCTGCAGTATCATAAACCCTCCATTTCATCCACAATCCATTTGCCCATCTGCAAATTTCCCTTCATTTCACCTACCTCATATAGAAACCCACCCATGGGGCCCCCACCCTCCACCAGTTCTCCAAGCAAATTGTGCCCTACCCGGCCCAACCATCTCACATTGGGGAACCCGTTTTTGTATTTGTACACTTATCCCAAATTATTCTTTATTTATTGTACAAATGCCTTTGTTTCCAGCAGTTACATTACCTTTTTGTCATCACCTTTAGCGACCTTCTTCCCTTTTCGGCCCAACGCAACCCATGTCACCCTTGGTTGGGGCACTACTTATCATCCACCCTTGATGACATCGTCCATATCTTCAGAGTACCCCATAGGACACTTCCCTCTGCCCTCTGAGTTTTGTTCACCTTGTCCTACCTCTGGCACAACTTATCCCCTGTCTTGTTGTCCCCCTGACACTCGACCTCATTGAACGGTTGCGGCCACCTTTATCTAAAATATACTCCAACCAAGGAAATTCTTGAGTCTTCCTACATCTTGACTTCGTCCATGTACCTCCTCCACTTCCTAACCTCACCTAGTATATTTCACGAAGCCATTTGGTTCTGGGAGTCACGTCCCCCTTTTTGTCGACATCAGCACAGTTTTCCAGAAGGGCGACAGTATCTTGATTCTCATTACCCATCCAATGAGACATCTCGGACGGTAGAGGGAGAACCACCATTGCTCCCTACTATCGTTGACCCCCATAACATTTGACGTTAACACTTTCTCATGTTACGGTGGGTCTTACTTTGCGACTATTGCAGTTAGTTCTTTTACTTGTCGAAGACCTCTAAACTTGTCTGGGCTATAAATGCCTACAAAATCCATGATACTTCTTCTAGCTGTCACTGCCTACTATTCAGAGTATGTTCATCCACAAAATTGTCTTCTTCCTTTATCATGACCGCCCCTGAGGGCGTTGCAGTTGTCTACACCAACACTTCATTCCTCTTTTTGAGTTACATGACACGAACATGGGGCATGCTTGCCTCATTTGTACACACTTTATTTTTTACACATCTCAAGGAAGGTTGGGTTCTACTGGTTCCTTTTTTCCTCCAACGGATCGCTCTGGACGATTCCACTATTGCTCTCTCTTACAAATAGCATTCTCAATAGAAGAAACATTGATGGATTTTGGCTATACGTATGCTCCTAACCTCATCCATCAGGGGGCATCTGTTATCACTGAAATTTCGTCCGCCAATGGTTACAAGAATTCAGCATCATCAAACAGTTATGAAGTCATCCATGGACCTGAATTAACACAAAAGAATTCATAAAGGGTCAAAAACTATACAAAATAGTGAAAAATTGAAGGGCGTTATGAAGACATTGGGTGCGCACGCACATGCGCGAAACAAAAACGCAAGATTCGTGCACATGTGCACGATGCGCGACTGTTGTCGCAAAAAGCTGCGCACCTAAGAAATGGCGCATTTATGAGAGTGGTCGGCCTCCCACCCACTTCTGGTTCAACTTCCAAGTTGATTTGACACTCAAATCTAGACTGGATTTGACTGGATGGTTGGTCAAATACCTAGGAATGCCCTAATTAGCCTTTTTTCACACTACAAACTAGTTGAACAATAGCTCGAAGGAATGCTATAAAAAGGCCATGGATACACTTAAATTTTTTAGGAATTTCATAGCAAAGTTATGCTACCACTATTCTCTTGAGGACTCTTCTATCCTTGCCAAGAGTATACTTGCATCATTTCTTTGGGCAATCCATCTCACCCCTTGAGTGGATTAGCAAAGAATTCTTTCACCATTTTCATTTTCCTTTTCAAAGTTGTAAGAAGAGCTTACTTGTGGGGGTCCAAGAGCCCTCCCTTGGAGGAAGAAGGGACTCATAGTCCGCTTTTCTTCTCGGTGTTTTCTTTCACTAATATCAGCCTTATCATTGGTGACATGGGTCTCATTATTTATTTGGTCCTTATGTCCCTATGTTTATAAATTTAGTTGTTGTTTTATTTCTTAGTTTAATTCTTATTTGTTGTTTTATATATCTTTTTCTAACCCTTTTCCTTACAGTTGTCCTCCTCAACAAACCCAACTGAGCTTCCAAGAACCTCTATTTTGCTCACTAAGGTGACGAAAGAGGTGCAACACCAGGAAAACCATAATCGATGGCGTAAGCAAGGAACTTAAGGGATATTCTAAGAAGGTATGGCCACCTTTTCCTATTCATTTAAATTCCTATTCTTTGTTAGATTTCGAGCATGATAAAGCTGAGGCAACAGCCTTGGAAGACCTGAAATTGGTTCATGTCAAATTCAAGAAGCACGATCCACATAGGGTCGTAAGTAACCACTTAGCCAATTGCGGGCTTAAAAGGTTTGAGCACAAAAATTCACCCTCGGATGACATTTTCCGAGGCATGCGATCTTATGTCGAGGTTTTGGCTCATATACAAGTCCTGGTGCCTGAAGAAAGGGCCGATGTTTTAAAATTCCAAGAACATTGGCGGAGTTTTCTTCCCCTAGTATTGCGGGGTGAGAATCCAGTAACAGTAGAGGTGCAGCAAAAAGAAGCCGAAGGCTCAAAAGATTCAACACCCAAACAAGAAGAACACTAGGACAGGGAGGAGCAAACTAGGAGTCTGAAACCAGAAATGAAAAATCTCGATACGCCGAAAAGGAAGACTCCAGTTGCCACTCCAGGCAAATCAGCTAAGAAAATCGAAGATCCCATCGCCTCCATTACTCTCTTACAGTCAACTCAAGGGAACATAGACGTAGGGTCGATTTTCAATGAAGAATTGAGACCTATAAGGATGGAAGAGCTCCCTCCAAATGAGTTCCTTTTTGATAAAAAGAGAAAAATTTTGGTAAAAAGAGAATTCTATCAAGAACCAAGATCAACTGCCAAGAAATTTAAGGTGTTGACCGACGGGAAAGATATGAAGAAAGAAGAATTCACGACAGAAATAGACGGGACATTGGGGGCGTTTGCTACAACAAACCAATTTTCAATCGGGGTTTTAAAAAACAGATGAAGCGAAAAAATCGCCTCATCAAAACCTTAGAAGCCAAACTAGCCACAGCAGTGGACGCTTCCATGGACCAGGCGAACAAAGGAATAGAACAAGCAAGAATGGCCTATAAAAAGGAAATTGAGCTACTCAAAGCTAAGCTCAAACAACCAGAACTGGTAGCTCAGACCAGTCAAATACAGGTAGGCCATCAAAGAGACTTGATAGGGTAGCTATAGGTTAGATTTGAGTTTGCCGAAAGCCAAGTTATAAATATCGGGATATTCCAGTCCCAGGCTATGGAGATTTGGAGCAGAGTTTCTGCAGCTCAACGAAGTTTACTTGCCAAGGTAAAGATGATTCGGGACAACTGCTTGCTTATTGATCAAGTATTGGAAAACTTATCTGTTAGAGAGAGAGAAGCTGGAGAAACTTGGGTCACATTTCAAGAGGATGTAATAGCTACAACAAACAGGGAATCGAAAAATAGTTCTGAGTTTTCCATTTCAGAACAAACCCGAGGTAATATTATGTTGAAAGAATGGGAACGCAGCATATTAGAAGGCAAATTGCAAGCCAAGAGTGTAAGGAAATCCTGTGAAGAGGCCTTCGGTTCTATAGATGGCAATCTGTTAGGCTTTGATAGTGAGAGCAATGTTGAGACACTGAACCAAATGAATATAGCGAAATTCTCGCTTGATATAAATGAGAAAGAAGAAAGAGATTCAGCCGAAATCTCACTAAGTAACTCTGGCAGACATAGTTCAAATAGATAAATGGATTATTAAACCAAGTGTGCAATTGTGCACTATCGACACCCTAGACCGACAGATGGAAGAAATCTTACCACAATTAGTCAGAGATTGTTATATTTTTGAGGTCAATTGTCAAGCGGAACCTTCTAGGTTGATATCTCGGCTGGTGGAAAAATGTGTCACTTGTACCGACCATGCAAAGGGACAGGCTTCTGGTACCAAATAAAGACAAAGATAAAGAAATGAAATGATTGATCTCCTTCTTGTTGTAACTAAAAACCCTGGAATGATTGAGATTCCATCATATGTAAATTTGTATAAATATACAATAGAAGGAAGGAACAAGCGTTGGACCTTTTTGGGTCGATTGTAATAGATTTTTTCTCCCTCGAGAGTTAATATAAAGCAAATCCAAAGATTCTCGATTCCGTCACAACTATGTTATGAGTTTGTTTCCTTGTATTCCATATCTAATTTCATTTCATATATGTATCTGATGAATGTTTCGCTATAATTTAGTACAACCTCTACTATAGTAAATTAATTTTAGTTTTCTATATCGTTTACTATTTTTCCTCTGTACTGGCTATCAGCAGGTATAAGACCAGTGAACACTTTATATTTCTATATATATTTTATGCTTCATCAAGTTATTTCTTTATCTTTTTCTTCCTCTGTTTACAAGTGATATTCTCCCTTGATAGAAGCCTTACATGATAGACAACTTAATGTTTTCTTACACCTCATACACATTTATTAAAATATAACTCAGTTACAGGAAAGGGCCTTTGGTTTGCACCATGTTTTCACTACTGGAGCTATAATTGTCCTTTATATGACCGAAATCGAGACAACATATAAAAAGTATTGAGATTTTCTTATCATTGTGTTCCTCTATGACTGTCCCTGTGACTAGACAACTTAATATTGAACCCCGACTATCAGATCAAACACATATTGCCTTGAATATTTTTGATACTATTATTAAAACAACCACTACCCGAGTAGAACTTGAATGCTCGAGGGTAGAGATTGAAAGGGACGTGAACATCCAGGAATAGTTGGAAGCTAGACAACAACCTAGAAATCATCCCTAGCTTCCCTTGCCGAAGGTTGACACTTCTTCCTTCTCTACCCCTTACTCACTTTCGGATGCCTAGAAACTGTAATTCTAATCCTTAAGTATAGACTCTGGAACAACATATTTTTGGCATCGTTGCCGGGGACCGAAGTTACAAAATCTTTTTCCCTGGCAAAACGACATTTTTTGTCGAAAGTGCCACCCTTTGATAGTGAACAAAGAGTGCAAACCTTTTAAAGGCTTTCCAATATTTCACTTGGTGACTCCAGGATTAATAACCTGGCATTCGGATGAAGGAATACCAGGCAAAACCCAGATGGTAAACAGACCACACCCGTTACCGATCCTGAGAAGATTTTAAAGGCGAGAGGCTCTCTTAAGCCGACCCCTGCAGTCTATCAACTTAAATACCCACAAATGAAGACCAAGAGTTCTTCTGAACCTTCAACTTCACGTAGCCCTCTTTTCAACACTAAGGATCTAACATCAAACTGCTCCGAAATTAGAAGCTAAACCTATCCAATAACCTCTGTAGTACATAAAGGAAAAAGTCCTGTAGAAAATTTATCTGCTATTGATATATCGTCGACTCTTCAGTTAAATTTCACGACCTCACACAGTCTCGAAGAATATTTCACACATCCAGTTTCCACACCCATTGGTTCTGTTGATTACATCTCTTGCAATTCTGAAGAGCCAAGCCCTCGCATCCCTTACCAATCATCCTCAAATTTTTCACCCCACGAAGAAAGTAAAGATTCGCTTTTAATATTCCAAAACCCCCTTTACAACTTCCCACTAATATCAATGGCAGCCACTGGAGGAGGTGGTGGGGGTCCTCCTAGAGGAGGAGGTGGGGGTTCTCCTGGGTGAGGAGCTGGAGGTCAAGGGCCTGCCCCCCCTCCCAGAGTGTTTGCTAAAGTGGCAACAAGATACGCTCCTTTGGTATTGCCCGTTCCTCTGCATGACCTTCCTGAAAATGATATAAGAAATTTGCCAAAATTCATCGGGGAAGGAGATCTGACCGCAACTGAACACATAAATTTCTTTGATCAATTCACATACATCTTAGGTCTCGAACATGAAGATGTATATTCGAGGATTTTCATCCAAACCTTCGAAGGTTAGGTCCGAACTTGGTTTCAGAGTCTACCTGGAAGATCTATCTTGTCCTATGACACCTTGGAAGATGCTTTCCTTAGACAATGGGGTGAAAGAAAGGACCACCTATACTATTTAACCGAGTTTGGGTCTTTAAGAAAAAAGAATTCAGAAACAGTTATGGAGTTTATTCAAAGATTCAACAAGCTGTATAACAAAATCCCAGTCGAGGTTAAACCGTCCCAACCTACAGCCAAAGTAACTTTCATGGGGGCTTTCGAACCATATTTTGGACTTCTTTTACGAGAAATAAGGGGAGATACTCTAAACCGAATGCAAGATGACACAGTAGAAATTGAGTCAAATATGATGGCTTCTGGTAAGTTAAAATCTAAAGTAGAAATGGGAAACCGAGAAACTAGATGCTTTAGAGAACAAGCATGGTCGTCAGGGTCTAATAGATACACAGATGACAAAGTAGACGATATGGACAGGATAATTAAGGAGTTGTCTAATAAGATATCTAGGATGGAGCTAGAACAATCCAAAGCTGATTATTTCGCCAAAAAGGATTTTAGGAGGAATCCCAATTCCCCAAACTAGCAAAGACAGATAAAAAACGAAGATCAAAAAATACAAACTCCCCTAAAGAACGAAAATTTTATAGGAGGGAGTGATCTCCAAGATTTCAGAGATTTAGATGATGATGTCACGAACTTGGGTGATGATTGCACACAACCTTATCTGACTAGAGAGAATTATGAAAAATCTCTAAACACTCAACAATCGTCTATTAAGGGTGAAGAAAGAGATTATACTGGCCTTTGTAGTTATCAAGAAGAAACCGATATGATAATGGATGAGGTCCAGCCTAGGTATAACCTGAGATCTAAGAGTAAGCCCATTTCAACTACTCAACCAAAGAAAATTCTCCCAAAAGATCAAACTTATGAGCCTACCCTGGAAGAAAGCGTGTTACCTAACAACAAAGTGAAAGAAACAAACACGCAAGAACCCGAAGTGGAGAAGGTTGAGACTCAAACAGAGGAAACCGAAGTGGCTAATACAAATACACCTTTATCCAAGATCATGAGTAATAAGGCAGTCCAAACAAATAAGTTGGAAAAGAAGGATTCAGAAGTCCCAACTAGAGAAATAGATAAGGTGAGTGGAGTTTTCAGTTTTGAAAATGAGATAAATAAAATTAAGATACCAATTCCTCTGGTAGAGTTAGTGAAAAACCCAATTTATCGAAAGTAGATTACCAAAGTGATAGGTGTTTCAGAGCTAGAAATCCAATATGACATTTTGAACCTGGATGATGATAAGCCCAACATCACTTTTGGTCCACATTTTGAAGGGGCAAAAGACAATATTGCTCCCTTTTATATCACCTTAAACGTGTACGATCAACTGCAACATAACTACATGCTAGACTCTGGAGCCTCACATAACGTGATGCCTAAAAATATTATGGACA
Source organism: Picea sitchensis (assembly GCA_010110895.2). Taxonomy (NCBI): domain Eukaryota; kingdom Viridiplantae; phylum Streptophyta; class Pinopsida; order Pinales; family Pinaceae; genus Picea; species Picea sitchensis. The sequence continues at coordinate 37,987 of SNQJ01S0046048.1, forward strand.
GATTGGGCCTCCAGATCACCAGACCTTACGGATATCTTTACTCATTTGATTCAAGGAAAGTGAAGTGCATGGGAATGATAAAGGATTTGGTAGTCACCCTGGCATAGGTCCCAGTTAAGAGCGTCTTTATGGATCTAGTCATTGCTGATATTCCCCACAAGTACGGCTTACTATTGTCTAGGTCATGGGGAGCCAAGCTGGGGGGTTCTCTTCAACTAGATATGACATACGCCATGATTCCTTTGTTTGGTGGGCAATTTACTCAGTTTTACAGGGAGACGAGGTTAGCATATACAGTAAGCGACCCTCAAAATCTAAACAATTTCCCTATTTACAATGCAGATCAAGATTTAGGAAATTGTATCTTATCTTTTGATGACGGTTTAGATGTTTTCACAAAGCAAAATGATATAGAACATGAAGAGTCAGGTTTCATGACCGAGGATATGTGTAACACCGGCATCTGGAAAAAAAAAATTGACGGTGCCTTGTCTTGCGAAGGAGTTGGTGTAGGAATGTTTTTCGTGGCACCCGAAGAAAGGTTCGTTGTCCCTTTTTCTTACAGACTACAATGGGATATAGATTATACTAACAATGTATGTGAATACGAAGCATTGGTCTTAGTATTAGAGGCTCCCAGAAGGCTAAAAATAAAAAAACCTAGAGGTATACGGAGATGCGGAGTTGATAGTCAAACAAATAAACCGGCAATACCAGGCCAAGAATCCCATATTAAGAGCATATAGAAATTGTGCCTAGGATCTAATGGAGAAATTTTTCTCATCTGTAAATGTCCACTTCATCCCACGCACATAAAACTTACAGGATGATGCATTAGCTAAAGCAGCTTCAACTTTCACTCCTCCTACAACTTTTAAATTGAAGTATCACATAGAGATAAGACACAGACCATCTATACTAGATAATATCCAACACTGGCAGGTTTTTGAGGATGATGAACAAATTAAGAAGTTTCTTGAAGCAGTAGGTGAATTTTTTGAAACTCACATAGATCAAGAAAATCAGAATGACCATATATGGATCATGCAAGAAGGGGAGGACCCTCAATATTTCCAAGAAAAAATCGCAAATCATCGCATGTTGATCCTAAAAAATAACTAGATTCTGAAAGGATTGATCCCTCTAGAAAGACTGTTTGATCAAAACAACATACCTGTAAACTCCACCTTACAACCCCAACTAGAAGAGGTTGAGGATTGTGACATAGGAACCAAAGAAGAGTCCAGGATGATTAAAATATCTAAACTCCTCCCCCCTGAAATAAAAGGCAAGTATAAGGACCTACTTAGACAATTTAAAGACATTTTTTCCTGGTCTTATGATGAGTTAAGAACCTACGACACTACCATGATCGATCATAAGATACCTCTAAAGCCTGGGGTCAAACCCTTTAGAAAAAATCTTAGGCAGATCAACCCCATTTTATTGCCTGTGGTCGAGAGAGAAGTGAAGAAGATTTTGGAGTCGAAAATTATAGTATCTATGAGATATTTCGACTGGGTGGCAAAACTGGTCTCGGTCAGAAAAAAGAATGGGGAAATTAGACTGTGTGTGGATTTCAGAAATCTAAATAAGTCCTCTCTTAAAGACAACTATCCGCTGCCTAAAATGGATCATGTGCTAGAAAAGGAAGTTGGGGCGAACAGAATGTCTATGATTGATGGTTTCTCTAGATATAATCAAATTTCCATGAATGAACAAGATAAAGAAAAAATAGCTTTTATTACCCCTTGGGGTACGTTCATGTATGATAAAATGCCTTTCGGTTTGATGAATGCAGTAGCCACATTCCAACGCGCTATGGAGATCGATTTCATCGGAGAGAGGGATAAGTTTGTAGTCATCTATCTCGATGATTTGACGGTTTTCTCCAAATACGACAAAGAGCATTTGGTACATCTTAAACAAACATTCGAAAAATGTCACAGGTTTGGTCTGTCCTTAAATCCCAAGAAATCACACTTTGCCATGCAAGAATGTAAACTTTTGGGTCATATTGTATCTAAGGATGGAATTAAGATTGATCCTAAGAGGGTTGAAGTGATAGACACTCTAAACATTCCTAGAAATGTAAAAGAAATTCAATCTTTCTTAGGAAAAGTAAATTTTTTATGAAGATTTATCCGAAATTTCGATGAAATTGTAAAATTGATCACAGATATGCTGAAAAAGAACAACGAAGTAAAGTGGAAAACATAGGCCAAAGAATCGTTCGCACACATTAAGAAATTCATAGCTAAGGCACCTGTGTTGGCAAGCCCTGATTATCTGAAAGAATTTCTTATTTTCTCGTTTGCCTCCGAACACACGATAGTCGCGGTGCTCCTCCAAAAAAATGAAGAGGGTTTCGAACAGTCGATCTCCTTTTTTAGCAAGAGCCTCAGAGATGCAGAACTTAAATATGATATAATAGAAAAACAAGTGTATGACATGGTGAAAGAACTGAAGGCATTTAGAGCATATGTATTACACTCCAAGATAATTTCATACGTGCCTACCAGTTCTGTGAAAGATATTTTGGTACAACCAGACAACGATGGGAAAAGAGGACGATGGCTTGCCAAGATTCAAGAATTTGACCTGGAAATCAAACCTACTAAACTGATAAAGGGACAAGGCCTGGCCAAAATTTTGGTTGAATCAAATCTCAGAGCTCTGGATATAAACTGCGTGCAGGAATGTGAGAAAGAAATGAACATAAACGAGTTTGATGAGAAAACAAATACAATTAAGATCGAAGAGAAGTTCATATCATCAGAATGTTACAAAAACATAGTATCCTACCTACTGAATCTAAAATGCCCAAGTGAACTATCACCATTAAAAGCCAAGACTTTAAAGCTTCATGCGATTAAGTATTGTATTGCTGAAAATCAACTATATTGGAAAGACCCACTCGGTTTCTTGTTAATCTGCTTAGTCGAATCGGAAACAGAAAGGGTTATAAGTGAATTTCATGAAGGAGTATGTGGAGGACATCACGCTTGGAGGGCCAGAGCTTACAAAATTCTGAGGGCTGGGTATTACTGGCCAAAAATTTTCTTAGACGTTAATGCCAAGGCTCGAGCTTGTAACCCTTGTCAACTATTTGCAGGTAAACAGAAACTCCCGACGCTACCTCTAGTTCCGGTCAAAACTGAAGCCCCTTTTCAAAAATGGGGGCTAGATTTTATAGGCGAGATTAATCCACATTCTAGAGACCAACAAAAGTGGATCTTAACTACCACAGACTACTTTACTAAATCGATGGAAGTTATTCCAACCAAAAGGGAAACTGACTCAGTGGTAATAGATTTCTTAGAAGACAATATTTTGTCAAGATTTGGCTGCCCGCGAAAGATAGTCACAGATAATGCCCAACCTTTCAAATCTATGGCTATGATCAACTTCTTCCAAAAGTATAATATCATTCTTGGCCATTCCACAACATATTACCCCCAAGGAAATGTACTGGCTGAGTCATCTAACAATAGCCTAATCAATATAATTAATAAAGTATTGGATGAAAACAAAAAGTCTTGGCATGTGCATTTAAACTACGCCTTGTGGGCGAATCACATAGGCACTAAAAAGTCTATTGGAATTTCCCCTTTTCATATGGTATATGGGACAGATGCGGTGTTACCTATAAATTTAGTGCTCCCCGTGATGAAATTATGGCAAGATAAAAAAGAAGAACCTAATCATGTCACAGGAGGATAAACCAGCTAATCGAGATTCAACAGCATGGGGTCGAAGTAGATGAAAGGTTGTAGAAGTACCAAGATGACATGAAGGCATTATTTGACCGTAGGGTAAAGGATAGAGATTTCCTCCCAGGTGATTTAGTATTAAGGTGAGATGCAAGGAGGGAAGAAATAGAGAAACATGGTAAATTTGATCACCTCTGGTATGGGCCATTCAGAGTCTCGGCTCTCGAAGGAAAAAATTATTTCCTACTAGAAAATCTAGACGGTGAAATCCTCAATGCTCCTGTCAACGGGCGTTATCTAAAACATTATATGACATAAGCAGTTGCCAAAAAAAAAAAGAGATGTGTATATTCATATATAGAATTTTTTACATATGTATATATATTTCATTATGCATTGCTATTTTGATTTTCTTTTCTTTTCGTAAAATTTTTGACACCTTTCAAAAAGCCTTGATAACCTTTATATTTGCCTTTTTATAGGATTCTCGCTGCAAACTAAATGAACAGGAGAAGTAAACAGAAAGTCGTGTATCATAAAATAAATTGGCTTAAACAGGTGATAAAAGAGATTTTTGATAGTTTGGAAAGAAAATGAAACGGTAAGATAAAGGGAGAATTCCTAAAGTCTTGTTTTGAAGGGCTCTCAAAGGAAACCAAGATAACCCCATAAGAATACGGCAGTGTCATCTAAAATAATAAATAAAGGAACATTTTCGTGGTTAAGAGTTTGTAAAAGAATAAGACGAAAAGAATATGTCACCCAAAGTAAAGCACCCCGAAAAGAGATTTTCAAGAGTCAGTTTTGATTTTTGACCCTTGTTTTTCAGTTCATAGATCTCTATCTATCACCCTTTTCTGTTTTCGGGTTTACCTTTTGAAAAGCCAGAAGGGAGAAGGGAGAAGGGATTATTTTTTAACCTCGAAAGCTTCAAAGAATATTATGAAAAGTAAGCTGGTCTTCACAACTCCTCGGTCCAAACAGTTTCAGAGGATTGAGGCTTTCTCAAATTGAAAACTCCAAAAAAAAAAAAAAATCCCTTTCTCCCTACGAACGAAGGTGTTGTGAAATTTAAGGGAAGGTTGGTACTAAGTAATCAAAGTAAGTTGGCAGACCTATAATGCAAAATATTACACAGATATCAGCCCTCATACAAACTGATTGCCCCCAATTCGCTCTCTAAAAAAACAAATTATAAGACAGGTGGTGAAAGGAAATTTAGAAATGATTGTCGCCATCTAGTCCAAAAGACAATGAAAGGAAATTCAAAAATGATTTCCTTTGTCTCAGCATTTAAATGCATAAATATATTCCGAAGTGGTGAAAGGAAATTCAGTAAAAAGGGCCAGATAACTTCACCGGGGTACTGAACAGGCTCGTTGGTAGTGAAGCAATATCTAAGATATATGTAAGGCTGTTATACATGAATATCACTCTGCTCTGGTAACCAATTTTTTCAAAACCCGATCTACATCCCAATTTTAGACAAGACTTCCTGATTAAAAACATATAATTTGTTTCTTTTGATGCAAGTCGATAGCCACAAGATTTGTTGGGTCTCCTAGAACTATTTTGATTGTTTCAATGCAGACCTGAATTCAGTAATGACAAGGAGAAAGTTGTGAAAGGGTCTACAACTAAGTTTAAAAAGTATATGAGTTTGAAAATCTTTTCGAAAGTAAAAAAAAAGGAAGTCTCTTTTCCCCTTCAGTATCCTGTTCTAAGGAACATCTTCACTGGATTAAATCCATTGAATCCATTTACCCAATATAGGCACATTGTCTGTTGTTCTTCCCATCTTGCAGGAAAACGGGATCCCTAGTTGGAGCCTATGTTGGAGCCGCCTTTGTTTTTTTTTAGCCTTTTTTTTAAATTTTATATCTTAATGCTTGAAATTGAAAGTTGGTTTTGGTATTTTCCTTTATTTTTCCCAAAATCTCAGAAGTCTCATCACGCAAGCAGTGATGGCTATCATACTCTTAAGGCATGATTTATTTATTTTTAAATCGTTTAAACGAGTCTCTCCTTTTTTACCTCGGGATGTCGCATGTCGGAAGTTATAGAACACATAGTATACAAGTCCCGAGGGGCGAAACGATGAAATAGTTTTAAAAAGTTTACCCAGATCAATACCGAGAGTAAAGATACTCTAAACCATGGTTAATCATCATCAGGATTTCATGTCTCGGTGTTGGCTAGCTCCAAAAGTCTTACTATCATAACCCCGACAACCGAAACTGCGAGATTCTTGTTTTAGTAACACATGTTAATGTTAAAGGTAAAACGCTTAACCGTGGTTAAGCTCTGTCGGGAATTCGCAACTTGGAATACAAGCCTCCCAAAAGCTATACCTTCGAAGCCTCGAGTCGCGAAGTCGTGATATAAATGAAAGAATAATTAATTAAACACTTAATCCGATTTTATCTTCCATTTTAATTAGATCATATCATCGTGATCTCGCGATTTCGCAACTCGGCATACGAGCCTCCCAGAAGCTATACCTTCGAAACCCCAAGTTGCGAAGCTACGATATAAATAAAAACGTAATTAATTAAATGCTTAATCATGGTTACGTTTTTTATTAACTAAAACTAATTATCGCAATCTCGGGTTTTAGAGGTTCAAAGGGTTAAAGCGAAAGCTCCCGATGAGGCGAATGTCGAAAGATTAATTAACATTTAAAAAGACCTGATTAATTAAGCTAAGTCATCATTTCTAGTGTTTTAATATGAAAATTAATATGCACAATCTCCGAGGAAATATTAAACTTTCCTTGCACCAACTTGCATTACGAATTGTCAAAATCTAGGACATTAATTGGAAATGAGGCGAATCAACAAGTAAGGATTTGGTCTTTATTGCTAAATTTATATTTAAGAATGATTTGACCATTTTGTTCCTAAGGATGACCTAGTTTTAAATGGTTGAAGGCATGGATCTTTCATTTGTTGTCACAAATTTCATTTCTATTCTACGCAGAGAAAACCTTTCTAGAGCGAACTAATTTATGTATGTATACATATTGTTATCATAGGAGACCTAAAGTAGAATCCCCCGCCATGGCCCTGCGAAAAGCATCTAAAGCCACTGTTGAGGTTTTAGGACAAGGTTCAAACAATGTTTTCGATACTTCACCTCGAAGTGTCGACTCTGTCAGGACCTGGTCGTATATTTCTGAGGTTCTACAGTCCAAATTGGTAGATGTTTCGGATGATTCTAGTGACAATGAAAAAGACAACCTGATCACCAAATATAAGATCGTCGTCCATGCTCAAATGCATAAAGTAGCGTCTAGGCCACGTCTGCTCCCTTACTATGATATGGTACAATGGGCATTAGACCATGTAGATATAGCAACCAGAACCATCGTCAACGAGCAGATAGTCACTATTGGAACTTTCAGACCCGAAGAATTGCAGGTTATGTACAAGTTTCCCATCGTGTCAGACTTAGTATACAATGCCGAATTCCTATAAAATTTTAAATAGAAGGAATGTGTGCAATACAACAAGAGTATGTCCAGTTTAATCAAAGATTGGGTTTCACACCCTGCCAAGTTCAGGGCAGACAGTAATGGTATATATTTAATATCTTCTTTGGAACCACAGTTTAAATATGTAGATATGATTACCTACAGATTATATGGGAGAGAGGACACCACACATTTTTTCCTTCAGTGGTTTCCTCTAATCCATTCAGTCGCCAAAGGTTGTTCCTTCGACTAGGATAAACTACTATATGATAGTTTGATCAGTCGAGTTACATAGTATTGAGAGCAGAAGGAGAGCAGAAAGATCGCTTCATTCTTTATGTCTGCATATATCATGGACGCCATGTGTTTTCTGACACCTTTTCCCTTAATGAGTTGGAGCTAGACTCCATCGGAAGCTGATCCCATCCACATCTACCATTCAAAGTTGTGGGAAGACAAAGCTTCAGATTTTGTATATGAAATCTTTAACTGGGTAATGGTACCATTGCACGTCACTATCTTTGGCCACCCACCACCCAGGATCTCAGACAGTATTGTGGTAAATCTGAGCAGTATAGACGATTGGTACGTGGAAGCAGAATTTTCATATCTCAGGGTTTTTGGCACTTATTTTCCTCTGAATGCCTTACCACTATTCATACCCGATAGGATGGCTTGTCGTGAGATTGCCAGGCAAACCATAATTGGTGGCATAAGCAGGGAACCTAAGGGATATTCTAAGAAGGTATGGCCGCCTTTTCCTATTCATTTAAATTCCTATTCTTTGTTAGATTTCGGACATGGTAAAGCTAAGGCAGGAGCCCTGGAAGACCTGAAATTGGTTCATGTTGAATTCAATAAGCGCGATCCACATAGGGTCGTAAGTAACCACTTAGCCAATTGCAGGCTTAAAAGGTTTGAGCATGAAAATTCGCCCTCAGATGAAATTTTCCGAGGCACAAGATCTTATGCCGAAGTTTTGGCTCAGATACAAGCCTGGGCGCTTGAAGAAAGGGTCGATGTTTTAAAATTCCAAGAACATCGATGGAGTTGTCTTCCCCCAGTATTGCGGGGTGAGAATCCAATAACAGTAGAGGTGCTGCAAAAAGAAGCCGAAGGCTCAAAATATTTAGCATCCAGACAAGAAGAACACCAGGACAGGGAGGAGAAAACAAGGAGTATGAAACCAGAAATGAAAACTCCTGATCTACCAAAAAGGAATACTCCAGATGCCACTCTAGGACAATCAACTAAGGAAATCGGAGATCCCATTGCCTCCATTACTCCCTTATAGTTAACTCAAGGGAACATAGATGCAGGGTGTATTTTCAATGAAGAAATGAGACCTATAAGGATGGAAGAGCTCCCTCCAAATGAGTTCTTTTTTTATAAAAAGAGAAAAAATGTGGTAAAAATAGAATTCTATCAAGAAGCAGGATCAACAACCATGAAATTTAAGGTGTTGACCGATGGGAAATATATGAAGAAAGAAGAATTCACGACAGAAATAGCCGGGACATTAGGGGATTTTGATACGGCAAACCACTTTTCAGTTGGGGTTTTGAAAAATCAGCTGAAGTGAAAAAATCGCCTCATCAAAACCTTAGAAGCCAAACTAGCCACAACAGAGGAAGCTGCCATGGACTAGGCGAACACAGGAATAGAATAAGCAAGAATGGCCAATAAAAAGGAAATCAAGCTGCTCAAAGCTAAGCTCAAACAAGCAGAACTGGTAACTCAGACCAGTCAAATACAAATAGGCCAGCAAAGGGACTTGATAGGGAAACTACAGGTTAGATTAGAGTTCACCGAAAGCCAAGTTATAAACATCGGGATATTCCAGTCCCAGGCGATGGAGATTCGGAGCAGAGTTTCTATAGCTAAGTGAAGTTTACTTGCCAAGGTAAAGATGATTCAGGACAACTGCCTGCTTATTGGTCAAGTATTGGAAAATTTATCTTTCATAGAGAGAGAAGCTGGAGCAGCTCAGGTCTCATTTCAAGAGGCTGTAATAGCTACAACAAACAGGGAATCAGCAAATAGTTCCGAGTTTTCCATTTCAGAACAAACCCGAGGTAATATTCTGTTGAAAGAATGGGAACGCAACATATCAGAAGGAAAATTGCAAGCCAAGAGGGTAAGGAAATCCTGTGAAGAGGCCTTCAGTTCTATAGATGGAAATCTGTTAGGCTTTGATAGTGAGAGCAATGTTGAGACACTGAACCAAATGAATATAGTGAAATTCTCGCTTGATATAAATGACAAAGAAGAAAGAGATTCAGCCGAAATCTCACAAGTAGCTATGGCAGACATAGTTCAAATAGATAAATGGATTATTAAACCAAGTCTGCAATTGTGCACTATCGACACCCTAGACCAACAGATGGAAGAAAGGTTACCTTAATTAGTCAGAGATTGTTATATTTTTTAGGCCAATTGTCAAGCGGAACCTTCTAGGTTGATATCTCGGTTGGTAGAAAAATGTGTCACTTGTACCAAGCATGCAAAGGGACAAGCTTCTGGTACCAAATAAAGACAAAGATAAAGAAATGAAACGATTGATCTCCTTCTTGTTGTAACTGAAAATCCTGGAACGATTGAGATTCCATCATATGTAAATCTGTATAAATATACAATAGAAGGAAGGAACAAGCACTGGACCTTTTTGGGTCGA
>SNQJ01S0046048.1:47895-66511 GCA_010110895.2 Picea sitchensis
GTTATGAGTTTGTTTCCTTGTATTCCATATCTAATTTCATTTCATATATGTATCTGATGAATGTTTCGCTATAATTTAGTACAACCTCTACTATAGTAAATTAATTTTAGTTTTCTATATCGTTTACTATTTTTCCTCTGTACCGACTATCAACAGGTATAAGACCAGTGAACACTTTAGATTTCTATATATATTTTATGCTTCATCGGGTTATTTCTTTATCTTTTTCTTCCTCTGTTTACAAGTGAGATTCTCCCTTGATAGGAGCCTTACATGATAGACAACTTAATGTTTTCTTACACCTCATACACATTTATTAAAATATAACTTAGTTATGGGAAAGGGCCTTTGGTTTGCACCCTTTTTTCACTACTGGAGCTATAACTCTCCTTTATACGACCAAAATCGAGACAACATCTAAAAAGTATTGAGATTTTCTTATCATTTTGTTCCTCTATGATTGTTTCTGTGACAGGACAGCCTAATATTGAACCCGGACTATCAAATCAAACACATATTGCCTTGAATCTTTTTGATACTATTATTAAAACATCCACTACCCAGATAGAACTTGAACGTTCATGGGCAGCGATTGAAAGGGACGTGAACATCTAGGAATAGTTGGAAGCTAGACAACAACCTAGAAATCATCCCTAGCTTCCCTTGCCAAAGGTTGACACTTCTTCCTTCTCTACCCCTTACTCACTTTCGGATGCCTAGACACTGTACTTCTAAGACTTAAGTAGAGACTCTGGAACAACAGTCGGCTCGAAAAAGGGTTAAAATTGCATCGAAAAGACGTATATTCAAAACCATTTTAACGAGTGTGACAAAGACAAGATCACTCAACAATCTTTTCAATTTTAAGGAGTCTGAAAAGAGCTTAACTATGGACTCACAACCTTTTTCTGAGTTTAGTCTCCTTATCCTGAAAAAGTATAAAAGTTACTGAGGAGAAATCTCTCGGCGAGACGAATCTCCCGAGGTGTACCTTTTTCTGCTATAATCTAGAGGCTGGAAAAAGGGTTAAACTCATGCTAGTATATGTTCTTCTGAACCAAATTAATGAGTGTGAAGGAACAAGGTCACTCAATGATCTTTTCAATTTTAGAGCGTTTGAAAAGAGATTAAATATGGACTCCGTGGGGGTTCCTTTTTCGTAAGTAATCTCCAAGGTCCGAAAAATGTGATAAACCAAAACCAAGGAGATTGTTCCTTTTTCAAATATTTAGTCCCTCAGGCCCGAAAAAGGGTTAAACTTATGCTTGAGAATACTCTTCTAGTGAATAAAATTTCCTAGAGAATACTTTTATTTGTGAAATTGATCGTTCGTACCGAAAAAGGGGTAAACTATAGTCGGACAGATGTGCCTTCAAATTTTAGTTTGGAAAGAATGAAGGGAAACAATATCACTCGACAATATTTTCATGTTTAGAGAGTCTGAAAAGGGCTTAAAGAATACTCCAGGGGGCTACTTTTCTTAGTTAATACAGAAAAGATCGAAAAGCATAAATACAGTCTCGTCAGATGTTGCTTTCGAATTTTAAAGTGAGCTTGAAAGACAACAAAGCGTGCTCATTTGGGAGTCCTGAGGGTAAGGCCAAGAATGATGGTACATCAAACAAATGCATCTTAATATCATAATCATGACAGGACTAACAAGGACTCTTGAGCCTATAGTCATTACTGACAGGATGGATGCCAAAATGCAACAAGGATATACCTAGGGCATCCATGTAAAGGTAGGCTCTACCACCTAATTATGACACTTCTAGAGTAGCAATGAAGGTTTTGTGTCACACTTCGATGGGGTCGATCTTATAGCAAAGAGGAAAAGACAATGAGATGCAAAAATTGGAGATGAAATCCTAACTTATATCCAAAAAGTTGGAAAAAATGACTTTTACCAAAGGATACCAAAATGTGACCCATCCCCAAAGAAATTACCAAACCAAAAGGATACCATAACATCCAATAAGAAACTCANGTGGGGGTTCCTTTTTCGTAAGTAATCTCCAAGGTCCGAAAAATGTGATAAACCAAAACCAAGGAGATTGTTCCTTTTTCAAATATTTAGTCCCTCAGGCCCGAAAAAGGGTTAAACTTATGCTTGAGAATACTCTTCTAGTGAATAAAATTTCCTAGAGAATACTTTTATTTGTGAAATTGATCGTTCGTACCGAAAAAGGGGTAAACTATAGTCGGACAGATGTGCCTTCAAATTTTAGTTTGGAAAGAATGAAGGGAAACAATATCACTCGACAATATTTTCATGTTTAGAGAGTCTGAAAAGGGCTTAAAGAATACTCCAGGGGGCTACTTTTCTTAGTTAATACAGAAAAGATCGAAAAGCATAAATACAGTCTCGTCAGATGTTGCTTTCGAATTTTAAAGTGAGCTTGAAAGACAACAAAGCGTGCTCATTTGGGAGTCCTGAGGGTAAGGCCAAGAATGATGGTACATCAAACAAATGCATCTTAATATCATAATCATGACAGGACTAACAAGGACTCTTGAGCCTATAGTCATTACTGACAGGATGGATGCCAAAATGCAACAAGGATATACCTAGGGCATCCATGTAAAGGTAGGCTCTACCACCTAATTATGACACTTCTAGAGTAGCAATGAAGGTTTTGTGTCACACTTCGATGGGGTCGATCTTATAGCAAAGAGGAAAAGACAATGAGATGCAAAAATTGGAGATGAAATCCTAACTTATATCCAAAAAGTTGGAAAAAATGACTTTTACCAAAGGATACCAAAATGTGACCCATCCCCAAAGAAATTACCAAACCAAAAGGATACCATAACATCCAATAAGAAACTCAGAATCAAAATCAAATGATTCCCAAGCCAGGAAAAAAGACAAAGGGGGTCAAAAAAGTGGGGAAAAGGGCCAAAGAAATCTATAAATAGAAGCTGACAGCTCATTTTCACCATTGTAGTTTGAAAATTAACCAAAATGATAAAAAAAACCTTTTCTAAAGAAGTTGATTCTGAGAGCTTTAGTGGACGAAACGAACTTCCACTTGGACCAAGTAAGTATAATTTTATCCCTCTTACAATTCAATACTTTCTTTATGCATTTAATTCGGTTTTTGAGGGGGCGCACTCTCCTAAAAAGAGTGGCCCTGCTTGTACGCGGACTTCCCAAGGATAGATCGCATATATACTCAGGCAGAAAACACTCTGCTCATGTACATACACAATTGTGGCCAATACGGCCCGTGTAGACCCTTAAAACCTTGAAAAAAATAAAAAGTAAGAGCTAACTTCCTCCAATTTTCCATGGAATAGGATATATGTCCACTAGAGGGAGATGGAACATGAGGATATAGACATACTAGTCGAACATGACCCTGCAACCGTCTCCACAATGAAATAGTGTGGGCTATGGAAATTCTTACAATGTCCTTTCATGAGGGAACAATCCAGCTTATTGAATGCCCTTGTTGACTATTGGCACCCAGATGTAGAGGAATTCATGATAGAGGGCAGTCATTGACTCCAATGACTGAGGATATTTACTTTCTGATTGGCCTCTCGAGGAGAGGGGAACCAGTCAATCTGCAGACCTTTCCCACTAGGCCTTATAACATAGAGGACTACATCTGGATGCATTGTAAGACAAGCACTGAGAAGGTATGTTCTCAGGTTCCTATTCATAAGATCAAGAGTTTGACTCTGAGATTCATCTTACTACTAATTGGGCAGATTAATAGATCTGTGGCACTACACCAGGATTCCCAGGCACACATGCACTATTCCATTCAGTGCCAAGAGGCACATATTTTTTACTAGAGCACGACCATGCTTACATGCATGAAGAGACAACTGACAGAGTGTCAACAATGTTCCAACAAGAAATTTGGGTTCAACACTATTCTGTGTTCCTTCTTCTTTGAGAGGGTTCCCAATATTATCCCCAGAGAGACTATATGGGCGCATGTGGCCTCCTTCCCAACGATATGCAGATCGTCGACATTGTTTCCACGATAGGGGGAAGGGAGGACCATAGAGGCCTTCGATGACACAATTTTTACTAGAGGTCATGGTAGATTCCGGTGACTGAGGACTACCCCTATGCCATAATCAACTTTTCCAGGGACCCGGACATGCCCATGCCTCCCAGAGAGGAGCGAGGAGAGATAGGTAACTTGTTTTTAATGTTATTTAATTTTTAATTTATTTAATTTATATCATTTTTATATGTGTATAGAGTACTGACTTTCGTGTATCTTCTATTTACAGATGTGGGACCAATGTGCCCAATAGACTTCACGAGGACTCGGTGACGACCTCGACCAGAGGTAGGACCATCAGCCATAGGGGGACCTCCAACCGGAGAGGTTGAGAGGGTTTTGAGATGAGTGGAGCGCAACCTCACTATGCTCACTCGCACAGTACCCATGGTCGAGATCAAGGATATCCTACCCTCCATGCAGCCTCATGTAGTGGGGGTGCCATGGACGTGGGTCCAACCCTTTCGATGTTTAGCCAATGTCGTTGTTCATTATGGCAGGGCTAATAGGTCCTGATCTTAGATAGGATAGACTTTTGATGTGTCGAGGGCACCATTGTACATGTATTTTTTGAGGGAATAAGCCCAACGATGTATAATGAACCTTATTTTTGAGGCGTTAACTCCCACCTATGTACTCGTGAAACATTTTTGATATATATATATATATATATACATCTTATTTTTCTTATGGATCACATTTTTTACAAGTGTATGTACATGTGTATGTGTGTGCAACATGCCAATCTAATATTTGATTAGCTAGAGTATATTTCATCTAATTAAATATCCTAGGAACATGGATATATGTAATGTAATCAAAGTAATGTTATAATATACGTACCCTAAGTAAACGTCGGTGCAAAGTAGTATCATAAATGAAGTAAACTCCATTTAATTGGGACACAACCAGCTAAGCATCTAGGTAGACCCAGAGGTGAGAAATGCCATGCGACAAGGGGTCACAAAGAAACTCTATCATTGCGATGTACTTGGTGACATTGTTTGTAGAGTCACCTAGACAAATACCTATGGAAGATAGAAATTGGTCTCTAGGTGTGAAAATCACCCAAGTTGTGGAAGCAAGCCTCCGAGTCTTGGCTAGCACCATCCACGAACCCAAAATACACCTCTGATTCACTTGACATCTTCCATAGTGAAAATGAAGACATACATATCTACACGTCCACAAAACAAAAAAGACAAAAATTGTATAAGAACTATACATATGTACAAGAAGTCACCTAGGTGACCAACCTAAGAGTAATACTTTTTGAGGTAGAGCCCATTTCTAGGCTCCACGAAGGAATTTCCTTCAAATTCAACTAGACGGTAAGTGCCCTTCTTCAAGACCTCTTTCATAATGAATGTTATGAAGCACATGGGTTTGAACTTGCCTGCCCCCAGGGGATCTTTGTCTTGATCGTAGACTAGGACAAGATCGCCTTCAGAGAAAATATGAGAATGAACGGACCAATCGTACTGACACTTGAATCATTGCTTATGAGCCTCATTGGCTGAGGCTTCATCACAACGTTGCTCATCAAGATGCTCGAGATATAGTAGGCGTTCCTCAAGCAGTGAAGTGTCTGGAAATAATTCCACTACCAACTTTAAAGAAGGAATCTAACACTCAATGGGTAAGACTTCTTCCAGCCCATATGCGATTTGAAAAGGTGAGAAACTGGTGGCAGTCTTCATAGACATTCAGTAGGCTCACAATGTTGAGTACAACATCAAATGCCAATTTGACTTGTCATAATTGATCGTCCGTTGAAGAATAGTCTTGAGAGACTTATTCACAACTTCAACCTAACCATTCGCTTGCAGGTAATAGGGTGATGAATTTTCTTGCCTCAACCCAATCTTTAATGTTAACTCGTTCATCATTTTTTTTTGGAAGTGACTGCCATGGTTAGTGACAATCTCCTTCAGGATGTCGAATCTTGATACTATTTGATTAAAAATGAAAAGAATCGTTGTTTCACCATCATTGTTAAACATTGGCATAGCTTCAACCCAATTTGTGAATTAGTCTACTATTATGATGATGTAACTATGCCCCATAGATGAAGTGGGGAGACCTGTAGTGAAATCAATCCCCCACTTAGTGAAAGGACCAACAACAATGACTTGAAACATAGCACCAGGATGTGCCTACATCTTTCGAGAGAAGATATGATATGGGTGGCACTTCTTGACTGCCTCTACATAATCCTTTATTAACGAGGGCCAGAAGTAACCTACACATAGAATGTTTTGGGTTGTTTCCAACCCAGAAAAATGATCGCCACATGCTCCATTGTGACAGTCGTTCAAAACTAGCTCTTATTCTTCATGGAAAAGGTACCGACAAAGAATTCAATCTACACCTCAATGATACAAAGTGTCATCGAGTATGAGATAGTTTTGTTCCTGATGGCGAATTTGTCGACGCTAATCACGGGAAGTAGAAGCAGGGTAATTCAAAGTTTGGAGATAGACTAGTATATCTCCATACTAGGGGTCTAAAGATCCAATTAGAAAAATATCTCCTTTGATAGGTGATTCTCCAGGCATGATATCACTATATTTGACCAGAAGTTCCAAAATAAGTTCGGCAAAGACCAACAACTTTTGGGATTTCGTAGAAACAAAATCCAAGTCAAGTTCTTGGAGGATTACAATCCATCTACTGATGTTTTCTCCAATGAACCTTCATGTTAACACATATTGGAAAGGGTTCACAATGGCAATGACGGTGGTCTTGCAAAGAAAAATTTAATGACGAAACTGTTGGACATCATGCACTATTGCCAAAACAAGCTTCTCAACATGAGAATAATTGAGTTCTAACCCAACTAGGCATCGACTAAGGTAATATATAACATGCTCTTTGAGCAGATCATCCTCTTGAACCAATACCATGCCGATGGTTGACTCCGTAGCAACCAAATACAACAAGAAATATCTGTTATAATCGGGAGGCCAGAGTAGAGGGGAAGACATCAAGGCATGTTTCAATGCTTTAAAGGAGTGTTGAGAAACTTCATCCCAACAGAATGGGACTCCCTTTTTTAAGAGACACATAAACCCTTTAGTGATCTCTATGTAATTCATGGCAAAACATCGAAGAAAGTTCTCTTTTCCACTGTAATCTGTGAAGCAGGGGTATCATGCACGGGGGAGGCAACTGAACTATCGCCTCAACCTTGAGAGGATCGACCATGATCCTTATTGTCAAAACAATAAAATCTAAGAGATGAACCGACGTCACGCAGAAGCTGCACTTGTTAGGATTCAAGTGAATCCGATAGTAGCGACATTACTCAAATATTAGTCGAAAACAGACGAGATGATCTAATCTCTTGCGAGAGAGTGATGCTAGATCATCAAGATACACCTTGAATATATGTATAAGTTTGTGAAAATAAAATGACATGGCCCACTGAAAGGTGGCTCCATCATTATTCATGCCAAAAGGCATGTTATGATACACGAACGTGCCCCAAGGAAAAGTAAAAGATGTCTTATGCTGGTCTTCGGGTTTGATATGAATCTCATTATATCTCGAGAAACCATCCATGAATGAAAAGACCTGGCAACTAGTGCATTCCTCGACAATCTGATCGATGAAGAGGGTGGGAAAATTGTCTTTCAGACAGGCCTTATTCAAATCATGGAAGTCTATGCACACATGAATTGTACCTTATTTGTTGTTAACTGGAACCAGTTTTGACACCCATTCTGTCAACTATATGGGGTAGATAAAATGACTTTGAGCAGTTTTTATACTTCTTCCCTAATTGTTGTCGCTTTTTTCAGGATTCACTGGATGAATCTTCTGTCGAACCAGCTTGGAGTCAGGATAAGTCATTATTTCATGCTCAACAATTCTTGGGTCAATGCCTAGCATTTCCTCATAAGACCAGGCAAAAACACCATAGAACTCCATAAATAACTTAGTAGAAATTCAAATATCTTCGGGGGAGTATTTCGCTCCGACGAAAACATTCACCACAATGCCAGGGGTTTTGGAGATATCTATTGGAATCATAGTAGATATAATCGCCATATTACCCTTGGCATAAACTTTGTGCATAGCCAGAGAATTAATAGGACAAGACCTATCTCCATTCACGGTCAAAACAAATTATCCCACCTCTATTCTCCTTAACTAGGGAAGGAAATAAGATCTATGATGAAGATCATCCAAAGGTCTATCTGGACCAGTCAATGCCTCAAGAATCACCTCGTTGAAGGGAAAGACCAAGTGTAAAGGATCTTCAGTGGTAAGAGAACATTGAGCCCAAATAGGCTCAAGGAATGGATCTAAATCTTGTGGGGGAGTCAGATCGGGGTTGGCCGAATGTTTTTGGACAATGTTGTATACAACCTCAGCCATGGAAAAGGGCATGGCCATGCTAGGATTCCATGTCCCTTCCATTGAGGCCGATGGGGAAGGTAGATTCCATGGATCATCAAAGTAAGTCATTTGAACTGATGATACTTGAAAAATTGTATCCCTAGTATGTTCAGGAACAACAGGTATAAGATTAACATCACCAACGGGCAGTGGGTAGTCAAAAATTCCCATCAATGATGGGCACAAAACAACACCTAATTTGACAATACTGGGCTACAGATTATCAATCATCGGGACCATGGAAGTCCCCAATGAAGGGTCAATACAAGAGAAGGACAATTGGTCAATGGTCACAATCCATCCCTCATTCGAAAAACAAAAGACTCGAAAAATTGTAGCAAACATTGCATGCATTGCATAAGTCCAACTCCTTCCTAGCAACAAGTTGTATTCAAGAGGCACATCGACCACTTCAACTTTGACACACACCATTTTTCCTCCCAGCTAAATAGGGAAAGAGGGAATGATTCCATGTGGTCTGAATGATAGACCGCCGTATGTCGTAAGCAACATAGGCGATGAAGACAAAATAGGTTGGCCAATGCCCTTCCAACGCGCCAATGACATCACACAAATCGAGGCATCCTTGTCAACCACTATATGAAATATGTTTCGAGTAAAATATTTCTTGGTATAAGCCACTACTATCTGAAACGCAACGTGGTAAGGAAAATGGGGTTTCAAGTTGGTTGGATCAAGAATAATGGCTCCCAAGTTACATTTCCCTGGCGATCCCAAGGCAAATAACAAATCTTTTCTCTGTGAAGGGAAGCTCTAGGGGACTTCCAAAGATGACATTGTGCAAGGGGTCTATGCCAAATCTTCCACAACTGAGTAGTTCTATGCAACCCTCACGTTCAAATTATGTGAAGCCTTCATGAATGCACCTTTTGGGATGTGAGTCATCATTTCTCCCGATGTCTTCTCAATCTGGAGAGGATTCGATGGGTTTGTGTATTATTTTCCCTTTTCGATAGATTCCAACATTCCATAATATCGGGCCCTAGTTACTATATTAGTTTCAACTTTCATCATGTAAACATTTGCGGTCGGGTTTGTAGTTGTGGGGGGTACCTGACTGCCCCCTTCCATGCTCAAAGATGTTGAAGCTTGAGCCATTGTTTTCCCATGTGGAAATGGGTTTTTCAGCACAACAGTTTGTTGTTGCGTCAATAGCTTCTAATCTTCCGCAAGTCGAGGGCACAGATTATTCAGGTGGTATTCTGTGCAGAGTTTACACGGATACTTCGACTTTCTCTTCTCCATTTTTCCCTCGCCAACATTGTTAGTAGACATTTTGTCCCCATTACCATTTTTGTTTCGTTGTTTCTTCTTTCCCTTAGGTTGTTGGTTGGCCTTTGGTTTTGTAGACTGCACATTGTGTACTTCCGACACTTGGGTAGGGGGAACAAACAAACCTGATGTCTGGCTAGCCACATTCTGTTGTATCGACAATTGTTGCAATTGATTTGACAACAAATCAGTGGAATTTCGTTGCACTGATCCCACAATACCATCAACATGGGGTCCAAAAATTTTCTTGGCCTTATTGAGAATAGACCATGGCGTGTCTAGAAAAATATCATAGAGCATGTCATACTGAGAGTAGATCAGTTCAAGTTGTTGCGCTCTCATTATTGCCTCCTCCTCTGAAAACACTCCAGAAGTTTCTACGTCCTTGGAGACAACGAGCACCAAATACTTCAGGAACCACTCCAGCAAGAAGGCCGAAGGGATCTGGACCTTAATTAAGCTCTTTCGACGCCACCATTATTGGATATGACTTAAGATGTTGTCAGCCTTTGTCTTCTCAAATTTGTCCAAATATTCAGTGATAGCATTGTGTCTCATGGGTAACTAGAAATGGTTCAAGAAGACCATCGGCAACTCATTGAAGTAAGAATACCTTGAGCAGTCGAGCTCAATATACCATTTTGTGGCACCCTCGATAAGAGTGCATTGAAAAAGGCGCAACTGGATGGAGTCATCCCTTAGTAAGTTTGACGAGCACCATAGATGTAAAGTTGTCACATGATCACATGGATCCTCGCCAGGCTTGCCTTCTAATTTCAAAATATCTTAGGGAAACTTAGTTGGCATGGGGGGCCAATGCAAATCATGAAAAATTGGGTCATTTAATAATCTCGACAAGTCTAGAAGATGTAGTGTTGCAAGAAATGGTAGTTTAGGTTGAGTACTATGTACAAGAAAAGAGGGTCATGGATTTTGACTGGCACTAGGTTGCTGGGAAAAGTTGGATTGTTGGCCAGGGTTTTGGTAGAAATTGTGGCCTTGAACAACATATGGAAATTTTGTCTGTTGGGATATCATCGAATGACGCCCGTAATTGGATGACATAGCTTGTGCGGGGATTTATCCCTGCGTTGTGTTCCAAGTATTTTGGAAGGGGATGCCCCCAACCGATCCAACGGGCATGGGTACGGAGCATCGCCCGGGGTTCCATTGGGCATGGAATGGGTTTCCCCCGAACGAGATCTCTTGCAAGGGAAGTAATCCCTACCAAGGATTCCAAAGACCTTGAGTGGAGAAAAATTCAATCGTTGCTTCCTGTGCAGGAATAATACTCTACACCAGGGTTTTCCCCAGTCGAGACAACAACTGAAGAAAAAGTGTTGTTCCAAAACATGTAGAAAAAAGAGAACAACATAGATCCCACTGTTTTTGTGTAATATGAAGGTCCTAAACTGCCTACTCCAAACAATATGTAACTAGTGTTGGGCCCGATTGGATGTTGGAAAGCACTGTCAAGTGAGGGGGATGGAGGAGGTATGTGATCCCCACCGTAAGGGATAGCATTGAAAGGGACTGAAGTGCCCCCGATTGACACTTTCATGTGATCATTGAGCTCCCTGCCCCCAGACCCATGGTCTACAAGGTGGAGTAGGTAAGAACCAAGTTCGAATCAAATCTGGGCATCCGATATGAAAATGGAGGGTCCATCATGCTCTGAGTAAATGGAGCAGTGGTCGATGTCGATAATGGTAGTGGACCATTTCCCAAAGTAGAGGGAGTCGAGATCACTGTGTTATGGACTGGTGAAGGTGGAAGAGGAGGTAGGATGTCCCCTGTGGTTGTATATTTAATGGGAGTATGAGGACTCCGAGACGAAGTAACAACATTTTCTTCCATTGCATCTTGTAAAACTAACTAGCACTCAAAAGGTGTCACCTCAGGAGGGACAAATTGTACCAAGATCAGCACCGACAAGTCAGTGATCAGAGGGTTGGATAGCCTGAGAGATTCTTCCTCAAGGTAAAAAATGGTAGGTTCCTCTGGAGTAGAATAGTCTCCTCATGGAGTGTGCTCAGGAATAGATTCATGTGGCCTGTTCACTTCGAACGACCCTTGTTGGTCAAGTCTTCATCGTAATGGTGGTGGAGGTGGCTCCAATGGAACCGACAATGGGCCTTGAAGACTTTGCGACCAACAGAGATGTTGATATTCCACCTTGTGAAATGATCATCTAACAAAGTAAGGCTTAACTAGTGTTTAAACACCAAGCACACACCAAAATTTTCCTATAGACAAATCAAGAAGCTAACAATCTAGTAGGAAGGATATTTATGCCATTCAACACTAGAGAAACTAACTGGTGTAAGTGAAACTCGAACACGGCAGGACCCTTTGGGTATACTCTGTGAAGCATGATTCAACATCTACCCCAAGTCCTGCGGTATACCCTCACATTCACCCATGTAAGTCCCTAGAATATGGGAAACTAAGTTTCCAGATCACATTCAGTCACCAGGTGGGTACAGTCGACAGTCGGGCGGATCACAATGAGCAGGAAAACAAGTCTTAAACCTATCAAGGGTATCGAGAGAAAATTGTTTGGAAGACAATAGAGGATGTCGAATGGATTCAAGGTCCACGAAGATCTGTAGACAAATGAAGTCAATATTACTCACAAGACAGATCCTCAATATGTGTTCCCCACTACGTTAAGTCCGGATTTGGAGGGGTTATCTCCGATGCCTTTCCTCACACGACTTCGTGTTTATCCCCTGTGTTATAGGGGGGTCCTAGATAAATTTTATGACAATGGACTTAGACACTCCCTAAATCAGACTCCAATGTTTGATTTAACATCCTTGAAGAGTTTCCTCTCCAACCTAATTCAAGGCCCTAAAACCCTAAACTAGTGTGTTGATCTACAAAAAGAAGTCTAGTTTATTTTAGATTAATCGTTCTTTTTAAAGTCTTCATTTAATCACAAGGTATGGTGGTGAAACTAATTATGTTATAAAGAGATGAAAATAAGATAAAATTAAAGCACTTGAAAGAAAAATTACTTCAAATTGAGAGAAAAGCTTTATAACTAACTCTTTGTTACTCAAGTTTTCTTAACTAACTCTTCAATATATTGTAAAGAAAAATTAAAACCTACTTTCGCTTGACTACAAGCTACTTATGTTTCAATAAATCAAGAAAGAACTTGAAAGAAACACTATTTTTCCTTTTTACAAATAACCAACTCTAACTACTTTACCAAACTGAAAAGGAATTTTTTTTTTTTTAAATGCTTTACAGAGAAAAACTGAAATAAATATTTTTCTTTTTGCAAAGCAAGTAAAAGGATAAAATAAAAGTAAAACAAGACTGGAAAATACCTTTAGCCCACTACGGATCACAGGGATTCAATCAAGAAAACAAGAAGGAAGATCTACAACTCAACAGCTTGCTTAAAACCTTTGTAAAAGAGAAAACACAAGAAGATCAATAAAAACAAGTAAACAGAACTCTAAACCCAAGCTATGGCTATAAACAAATACTCTAGACTGATCCAAGAAAACCCTGAGAAGTGTGAACTTCAATCAGGAAAGAGGGAAACTCCCTCTTTTAAAAAAAAAATCTTGAAAAAGAGATGTGGGTTGTTGCATCAGTAGCCTTTGTATGTATGTAGGATGTCTTCTAAGAAGAGTGTGTATGTATGTGGGATGACTCAAGATAGGGCGCATACACCTCTATATATTTCCAAAAAAAGAAAAGATCGGGCAGTCTTACAGGGAAGGAAAAACTGGTATTACATCTGAAGGTGACCAAAATCCCTTGACATAATCAAAAAACTCGAAAGAAACTTGAAATCCAAAGAAACCAATCAAATAACCCAAAATCCCCTAAAAAATCCTAGAGGCTTCCCTAGTATGGTCGGCAGTTTTTCTAGTGGGAAAAACCCCCCTTTAACTACACCAGGGTTCAATATGTAGACCGAGTGAATAACCGTCTAAAAGATAATCAATTCTCTATACCACCCCAAACATACCAAAACTAATATAAATAAAGCAAAGAGAGAAGATATCGGGTAACTATACCTTTAATCCCACATCTGGTGAAGATCTCATTATGCTTGGAAGTTCCACTAAATGCATGTCTCCTCCTAGGGATGACCTGCATCCAAAGATAGGCAAACAAAGAACTACATGCATGCTATTCTATATATAAGTTAGGGTTAGATGTAAAATGTCAAGTATAAATCAATAAAAGTACTCAAGACACCATCATTTGGGACATGAAAATGTGATTCTTTTATTCATAATACAAAGATTATACCTTACAATCTGATTCGACCATCGTTCCACGAACCTGGTCCAGGCTCCTCTTTACCATGTTCCAAGTTCACCTTGAATGAACTTCTTCTCTCAACCTTTTTATCACCTCAATGGAAGGAAATGGGCTTTATGGAGGAAGAAGGGGCTAATGAGGGTATGTTGAGGCAATATCTCACAAAAGGCAACAATATCTTGTGCAAGGAGGGGAAGTTAAATTGGGCATAGTTTCACTGATCTTATGCTTATATTGGAAATGAGACCCCAACACCTCCTTTTATATTCCAAAAGGATGGTTTTTCGGTTGCGTGACAGGTTATAGCAGGTGGATTAGTTGGGAAACCTCCAATAGCCCGTGAATTTCAATGAATTCCTTGCAACATTTTACTTTTTGCGACTTTTGCAAGAATATGCGGGTTGTAATGGTGCAACATCCATATGTACGCGAGCTGTAGTGGTGCAATAGGCATATGTACGCCGACAATAATGGTGTAGGGCGCGTACATCTTCTAAAAAATGTTTTTTTAAGAAGATATTCTCAGCAGTGGTTTGGAAAAATATGCAATCAACAGGGCCAAGGCCATGTATGCATGAGTATGGCAATTTAGGGCTATAACACCTACCCCACCTTCTAGTGAGGATAGTGTGTAGAGGATCAAACCACTTATATTTTCATTGGATCAACCCCCCGTACCAATACGAAGAGTGTGTATAGGAGTATCCCACTGACATTTGCATTGGATCGATCCCACCTGCCAGTAAAGAGAGTGTGAAAATAAGAAGACCCGTACAAGGAGAGACTGAGCCAACCTATGTGTCCAATAAGGTATCTTTTGGAATATTCACCAATACTGAGAGGGGGGGGGTGAATCAATATTGAGCACTTTTACTATTGTTTACCACATTTAATCAAAACATGTAATCATCACTTTATCAATTAGTTATAACTTATGATTGCATTCAATATATCATGAATATATAACAATACATCACATCATATCAACAAATACATAGTACACCAAAATTTTACGTGGAAACCCAAATGGGAAAAAACCACAGAATGCTTTCTTATATATCAAACATTACATTCATAGGAAGCACCAACTTCCAAATTCTCCATCACCAACTGGAAGTAGTCACCAACCCCCTATTTACAACCTCCAACCTGAAGGAACCTACAACTCCCTAAATTCTCCAGCTCCAACTAGATGGAGTCTCCAACCCATTGTTTACAAGATCTAACCTGAAGGAAGCTACAACTCCCTAAATTCTAGAGCTACAACCCCTTGATTTATAGGCTCCAACCAAAAGGAAGCTCCAATTTCTTGTATTCTCCAAATCCAACCAAATGGAGGATACATCCCCCTTTCCTTACCCCTTCATTTTTCCTTGGAATATAAGTGTATACTCAACCTATCACCAACACTTTCCTTCACAGTCAACTTGTCACTGATAATAAATTTGTCATTGATAATCAACTTGTCACTAGCATCATCATCCAACTTGTGAATGTCCCTATCACTGATATTGATATCTCAAACTAAATCCAACCTATCACTGATACTGATACCTCATCATCAACATCATCATCGAAACCTATCACTGCTATTTGCATTGATATTGGTACCATCCATGTAACACACATGTGCCATATCCATAAACCATGTGCCAAGATATGCCTCAAACAAGTCCCATAATATCTATGAATCATGTACCAAAAGATGTACCTCAATTGTATATAATATCATTCATTATATGTCTCAACCATGCCATAAACCATGTACCATAATATGTACCTCAACCATATACTGTATCATTCATGATATATCTCCACCATGCCATAAACCATGTACCATAAGATGTACTTCAACCATATACCTTATCATTCATGATATGTCTCAACCATGCCATAAACCATGTACTATAAGATATAGAAAATACCATAAAATCAATGATCTACATCAACAATACACCTCAAAACATGTTCCAAAACATCCAAGATCTGCAGCCAACAACATACCTCAAGCATGGGCCAAGCATCATTGAAATTCCTCAAAAAATATGCCAGTACATTCCTTAAGCATGTTCCAAATCACCAAGAAACAAACCTAAAAAACACAAAGAGAACCATACCTTTCAATATGTGAGCAACTTGGTGCATACCATCATAGACCCTAATACCTTATTCATCTTCAATAGCAAGAAAATAACATCTTCATCAAACTTCACCTCAGTCTTGCGAGACTAGTTTTTGGATTAGTCACAAACCCTAACTTTCAACAAGGATAACTTTGTACCTATAATGAATAAAGGAATGAGTATTGTAGCAAATATTTTTCAATATTGTCTCTAAAATTCCTCGAAGTTTCATTCCTTGAAGTATCCCTGAAAAGGAGTTATAGAAAAAATGGCAGACCTTGTTGAATTCTAGTCTATTCTGGAGAACAAACTTGTAGAGCACGTCACACGCTGAATATTTGATATATGGTTCTGACACTCTCACACAACATACCAAGTATTGTACTCTTTCCAATTCAATTGGTCTCATGTAATTTGAATCCTCTATGAATAAGTTATGAATGTTTCTATAATAGCACTTGTTTGAGACTAGTTTTAGGACTAGTCAAAAACCCTCTCTTCCACATAGTGTATCTCCAAAAATACAATGACCCAGAAGTTGAAATGTTTACCACATGTACCATGATATATCTTCTCAAAATCCTCCTAATTTTTCTATTTGAATCACTCTAGAAAAAAAGTTATAGCGAAAATGGTAAGATGACCTTTAAATAACATACCTTAGAACACATTATCACAAGACTTCATCCTCCCTTGGATTTCCTCCCTTCTTCACCTCATATTCCCTCTTAAATTCACCTTGGATCTCCTTGATTACTTTAGATAAAAATACTTTATTTGATGTAATAAATGAACTCCTAGGTGCCTTATTTATACTAGATATGACACCCTCTTTTTAGGGTCGACTTGACCCAAATAAAATTCAAAATAATTTTTAATGATTATTCCATTAGGGATGACTTTACCAACAATATCCTTAATATTTATTTTAATATTCATTGCAATGGGGCTGACTTGTAACTTATTGTTTGTAACAAATTTTCTTCTTTTAATTAATTTGGGGTCGACTTGTTACAATTGTTACAATTGTTTAGGGATTCTTAACCATACTTTGGGGTTTCCATATTCAAGAGAGCATATCTCCTCAACCATGAGGAACCAGGTGGTGTAACACCTGCCATCAAAAACAACATGATGATGACTATCCATATATGAGGGTTTTGAATGCCCATTTCATGTTGTTCATCATTGTTTCCTCAAACAAATTTGAGCTTCATGACCACAACTCTGGGACCTATTAACCACTTAACCATACTTCCAAGGCCTCTTGTAGACTTCTTCAAAGGATCTTTCCATGAGGGTCATGCTTAGAGCTATGCCATAAGGGGACCACTTTAGAGACTTCTCCAAATACGACCATCACTTCTATATGCTTCTTCTAGGGTTGACTAGGGTTGAAATCAATGACAACCAATTATCCAACAATTTCCCCCTTTGGCATTAATGGAAACACCCATACTCCACCTGTGACCAATGCTCCTAATATTTCTCTCCTCATGTTTCTCTCACCCTTTGACATCGATGACAAAAGTTGACTCTCTTTGAGGTTGCTCCCCCTATCTTTGTGCTTCTGATATTTCTCTTCCCTTTTGATATCAAAGCAAAGAGTGACTCCCCCCGATAGTATACCTTTTCTGAACAATCTCTCCATGTCTTCATGTGCTTCCCCTATCTTCATGTCACTAATATTTGTGTTCTTGTTTTCTTCTTTCTCTTCTCCTTTGACATTAAGGGTAATTGCCTCTGATGATTAATTTCCCTATCTTCTTTTTCAAGACTCCATGTGGCTCAATATGGGGCTTCTTGTATATGATTTCTTTCCTATCTTCTGATTCTCTTTTTCCATTGGTGTTTCATGTTACTATAATATAGTGATGTATATGAAAAGCATTCATGTTAATATTAATTCACTATTTGACTTCAAGTCTTCAAGGCTTTTCATATTCATTGAACTGACATCAATGACATAATCAACCAACACTACTCTCTTGACAATATAACTCTTCCTGATAGTTTCTCTCTCTCTTGTTATGCCTTTCATTGATTTCCTTCTTGTAACTAGTTGGTTTCACCTTCTTTACTTCTGAGTCATATGATTTACAATGGGTCCATCTTCCTTTCTACAATTTCTTCTGAGATCATGCATTCATCCACTATCATGTATCCTCTCTGATTCATTTCAAGTATTATCTTCTAGACATGCCATATATCTTTCTCCATCTGTGTCGGGACTCAAAAATGCCGTATTTCCATCCACCTTTCCCTTCATCAGTCTTCACAATTCATCGCCCCATTAACCTTTCATGATACCATTTTCATAATTAAATATGGGTTAAACCTTATTATTTTCCAAATCATTTACTTTAGTATTAAAAGAGAATTTGTGATTAAATATCAGAAAATTGACATGTTTTCATATATATCTCAAAAATGTGTGAGTTTTATCATGTGTAGGAATATGTGAAGGATTAATTCAAAAGA
>SNQJ01S0046049.1:0-11000 GCA_010110895.2 Picea sitchensis
CTAGATCAAATTCTTGGACAACTACCATCCAATTTCCTCTTCTCTCCCCCATTTTCTGTTGAATGAATAGGGATCGAACTGCAGGATGAGGCACAATAAATTTGGTGTGATTTTTTAGGATGTAAGATATGAAATGTTTTACTGCTTTGTATACCGCATAAGCCTATTTGTCTATAGCCATGTAATTTAGTTTGGACCCTTGGAGATTAATTCTCATAAATGAGACTGGGGCCTCATTGTTATAATCATCCTTCTGAGTCAATACTGCAACTAAGTATTGGTCGGAGGAAAAAGTATAAAGGAAAAAATATTTGCTAAAGTCGAGACTTTGCAACACTGGAGCTTGAGATATTACAGTCTTAATATTACTGAAAGCATTTTTTCGTTCGTCATCCCACTTAAATTCAACAGCCTTGCGGATCATTTTTTTAAGGGTTTGATAGTTTCAGCAAAATCGGGGGTGAACTTCTTCACAAATTGATTTTCCCAAAGAAGGATTGCATAGCCTTTTTGTTGTGGGGTAAGGGACGCTAAAGTATTTCCCTAATTCTTTCTGGGTCTATGCGAATTCCTTCTTGAGATATAATATGACCTAGTAATTTCCCTTCCTCAACACCAAAGACAATTTTCTTAGGGTTTAAAGATATATCGTATTTTCTAGACCTCTCAAAAATCTGGGTTAGATGTTGAAGGTGATGTTCTATGTTCTTTGAATACACAGTCACATCGTCCAAATAGACTACTACACACTTGTTGATCAATCCTTGAAAATCTATGTCCATGGCCCTCTGGAAGGTTTCCCCTGCATTAATTAACCCAAAGGGCATGCGTTTATAATAAATGTTCCCCACTTTATTCAGAAGGTAGTTTTCAATTGGTCTTCCTATGAAACTAGAACTTGGTTGTAACCTGAAAAATTGCCTAGCAGGGAGAAAATCTCAGAACCAAACACATTTTGCAAGAGTTGTTCCATTAGTGGGACTGGCTAGTTATCCTTTTATGATGCTCTGTTGAGGTTCTTGAAATCCACACACATGCGGATTTCCCCAGAATTTTTCCTGATAGGAACCAAATTTGTTACCTAGGCAGAGTGTCTAACCTGAAAGATAATTTTAGCATCTAGTAATTTATTTAACTCTTGACACATGAGGGGTTCCAGAGATGGGTGGTACTTCCATAACTTCTGTTGGAATGGTTTTACTCTGTATTTTAACTAGATTGTGTGTTGAATAATACAGGTATCATAAGTTTTCATATCTCAGTAGGACCACAGAAAAACATCCTTATATTCTCTAAAAAGTTTCAGATAGGCTTTCCTTTCTTCTTTCGACACTGTCTTGCCTAGATTTATATTTTTAGGGTTTTTAGGTTTATATTCTCGTACATGGGAGTCAAACTCCCTGTCTTTGTGTTTGTTGACACCTTAAATATTTCCCTTAAGTCAAAAAGGTTTTCCAAATTGACTACCCCTTTTGGTATCATGTGAAACTTTGGTATGTTACTAGAGTGATATGTTTCACATCTTCGTTCATGGGAATCCGTTTCTACTAATTTCTCTTGGAATACTTCATCTTCAATATCCAGGTCTTTAAAAGTTTCTTGATTGGTTTGAAAGTTTATAATTTGTTCATCTCCTTCAAATACCATCCAATTAAAAATATTTTTGGGAACTAATGGTTTGTAGAGTAGTTCGACAGTGAACCTGGAGGATTATTAGTCTTCTAAAGGGGATAGCCTTGAGGAAAAAGTGGCTAGGGAGTCAACAAGATTATTCTTTGTCCTAGGGATCACTGTAACATTGAAGGCCTCAAATTGTTCTATTAGCCTATGCACTTCCTATTGGTAATTTCTCAAGCGGGGAGAGTTACAATGTATAGTATTCTTTACTTTTCTAACGATAATTTCAGAGTCCTCGAAAACCTTTAGTTCTTTAATGTTTAAGTCTGTGGATTTATCTAGTACTTGCACTAAAGCTTCATACTCAATAGTATTATTAGTGCATTCAAATTATAGTTTGCAAGACAGGAAATTGCGCTTCCCCTTTGGGTCAACGAGGATACATCCCACTCCTGAACCTTCTTGCAATTTAGACCCATCAAAGTACAAGGTACAAACTTGTGAGAGAACATCATCAAATTCTCCTTGCCTACGAACTTCCTTCCCTCCACCTACTTTTTTTGTGGTTTCTGACAGAGGTTCTTGACGGAAGAGGCTTTCTTTTGTCGCTACCAGTAGATTTACTTGGAAATTCATTTCAAAGTTTTGAGTAA
Organism: Picea sitchensis; assembly: GCA_010110895.2. Lineage (NCBI taxonomy): Eukaryota > Viridiplantae > Streptophyta > Pinopsida > Pinales > Pinaceae > Picea > Picea sitchensis. Next base: position 2,271 of record SNQJ01S0046049.1, read on the forward strand.
GATGTACAACAGATGAGAGAGGGGAGAAATTACTGAAATCAGAGTCACGAGAGTAGTTTCCTAACATGGGGAAATATGTCGATGAGGGCTTGTTGAAGGCTTCTAAATCGGTGACAATATGTTTGAGATACCTTTCTCTATTAATCCTAATCATGTTTGTGTGTCCCTTTAATGGCAACCATAGGTGATCCTAGTCCGTGCTAAAGTATCCATTCAACTTCTCAGACCAATATCGACTAAGTAGCAGCCCATAAGGTTTTGGTATATCTACTACAATGATGTCAATCACTTGAACAAATTTTGGGTGTGTATCCATTCTGATCATGACATCCTTGATTTCTCCAATAACCTTTACCTAAGTTATGTCTAGTTTTATAATGTGTTTATCACTTTTGAGCGGGACTGCGTTTAATTTCTTCTAGATAGATAATGGCATAACATTATAGGATGCCCCTAAGTCAACTAAAAAATTATGGAGGTTTTGGTTGAAGACTGTGAACGTTAAAAGGAATAGTGGGACAAAAGGATTTCCTTTTTTATCTATAGAACAAGCGTTCACATTTGGTTTATTTTTTAGATTTGTGGGAGCTAGATTTTTCCCTTGGTCAATTATTTTTATAGGGGTTTCTACTGACTTTAAGGATTGTAACAGAAATTTCTTTTGCTAGGGAATTCTACACATGTCCATGAACAACACATTTGCCTTCAATTTTTTTAAATATTCTACTATGTTGTAGTATATCTTGGGTAATTCTAGTGTATGGATGTTTATAGGATTTATTTGGGAGACAAAAGTTTCTTTCGAGTGATTGGTTTTTTGTTTTCCTCTCAAATTTTGGACAATGGTAAGGTCATTTGAGACTAGATGACCCCTACTTCACGTTTTTACAGCCAAAAACCTTAGCGAGTGGTTCTTAAACCTCAAATATATCATCGGAAGGCATTCACAAGTCAGGATCCCACAACAACATGGTTGTTTCTTCCGACGGGTCCACTTCCTCTTGATCTGCAATATTTACGACTGAGTCGCTTGATTGTTTGGTAAGGGAGACTTTGTCTAGGAACCAATTGGCCATCAAATTCATGGCATGCAACCATTGTGTATAGTATCTTTCAACATGTTTCTCTTGATGATAGGTACATAAAGAGTCCAATGCTACATTCACCAGGTCGATGTTTAAGTTGGTTGGGGGAGGTTCAATTTCTTTGAATGGTGGCTTTCTCTTAAAAAATGGTTTATTAGGCCTTTGGCCTTGGTTTCCTTCCCCTGCACTTCTTTTCATATCTATGATTTCATTTCACAATTTCTTTATCATCCGTTGTAGGTCTTCTATGTCTCCACTACCCTTTTCAGAACCTTTTTCTATTTTTTTTCCTAGGGGTCTAGTCAACAAGAGTCCTCTCCTGGGTGGAGGTTGAGCTTCCTTCTTAACTAGTGAGACCTGACCCTCTTTACATCCATTCATTTGGAATTCTATTGTTTTGGCTTCCTTGAAATTTTCAGCTAGGGTATGCTTGGCATCCCTTTTTATGAACATGGAAATAGAAGCAAGGAGATCATTAGCATATACCTCAATTTGCAACTCCTAAGTGGGTTTAGCTTTGGGTTGAAATTTGTTTAGTATAGTGGTAAATCATTGATTGAAGTATTTAACCTTTTATTTTGAACTCATGGTGGCGGCGAACAATTCAGCCATTAAATCTCTTGTAGTGGTTTTTTCTGCAAATTTGTCTAAAAAATCCTTTTGAAACTTCATCCAACTATTTATGGACCCTACAAGCACGGTAAAATACCACGTGGAGGTTGAATTCTCAAAGGTATAGGGAAACATATTGCATACTACGTATTCATGTTGGACATTCATTAATCTAATAGATAGTATGAACTTCTTAATATGGTCTTCAGGCAATCCCAAGGTTTTAGGGTCAAATTTGGGGAGTACATTTTCTGGATGTTGAGGGAGGTTATGTACCTGTCCTAGGATTTCCAGGGCATCTCTGGACAAACATGGTTGATTTTTGTGAGGTGGGTTTCCCCTTTCTTCATTATGATCATTGTTATCCTCCATGTCGTCTGACTCCGAAGCTGAGAGATTTGAGTTAAAACCTTCCTCGTCAGATTCAAAATCGTCGAGCTCAGAGTAGTTACCAACTGTTGTTTCAGGGATCATATTAAGGGGATGTTCAATCTCAGTGAGGGAAAACTCTATCATGTCTTCTATTTTGTGAACAAAAACATGGACAGGGGTGTCGACCATTGGTCAGCTTACTTTTTTTCTACGAGGAAGTAACATAGCTAATGGTAATGATCCGATTTGTCGGGCATAATCTCTTGTATTTCTTCTGAACTGGTTCAACTCCTCGTGAGGAAGAGTGTAAGGTATTTGAGGGAATAGATTTTCTTCCTCTTGCTGGGGTGAGTTAGTCATTTCAGGAGTACTTAGTGTGTGTGGGATGTCTTGAGAATGACTATCCATGCATGTGGTATGTTTTGAATCTGTAGGCTATGCAAGATATTATATCAGAAATATTGTTAGCCATTCTTTCAGAGGCCCTCCTTCTAGCGACAATTCTATTGAGGGGTCCTAAATACCTTTAACTCGACATCAAAAACCAAACCCACCACAGAGGCCCAATTAGACTCTGCAATGTTTGATAGTGGAATGGTTCTCCATATCTTTCGATCCGGAAAAATTATCAATGGGATTTATGTAGTTATTGATAGGATGTCTTCCTATGAAAGTTCCTCCATTTTAAACGTTCTCTTTTTGTCTTTTCTTTTATTAGATGGGTCTAATTAAAATATGTGTGTTGGTATAAACCAACTGGTAAAGAATATAATGGATTCTTAACTACTGAAGAACGATGAGCTTTAGGATAACCCTTGTTCCTCAAACATGCAAAACAAAGATATTCACACCTAGAAAAGCCTAGTACTAATACATTAACACTTGGTATTTCAAATTAATAGGCTGAGATACAATTATCGAAGAAAACATGCATGCAATAAAATGATATGGAAAGAGAAAAAGTTTCGCTAGATCTATCATTAATCACACATTAACACAACGATTTGGTTTCATCATTAGAGACAATACTTACAAAAATTATTGACAATAACTTCATCAAATGATTCAACAAAGAAACTCTTACTCGTTAAAGCATCCATTAATGAAATAAAGGTTGGAAGTAATTCCTCCTCGAATCCAATCACTGGCGTATTTGATGAAAAACATAAATTTGTCTATGATCCTAAACATGACTTCTTAAAGGTAGTTCATAAATAGTTCCTTACAATTCAAAAAATGAGGGTCTTTCCCAAAACCATTGATCTTTTCTAGAAGGTCAATCCCCTTTGTTGCCAAATGAATCGTAAATAAAATAAGCTATTATGAGTTGCAAGCTAAGTAAAAAAATCCCCACATGGCACTCTCTCTATCTTCTAAGAATCATCAAATGGTTTCTGCGGAAGTGGATGACTCTTCTCATACTCTGACCATTTGATGAAGAGTTCCTCATATGTGTTGGCATACGAGAACACATCTTTGGGTATCGGCTGAAAGGATTTATTTCTCTTTTATTGCCCATGCTCTGTACTTGGTGTTTTGTACTTAACCCAACATGAGCTTCTTAATCCTTGTCAAATATATTGTATGACTTGACACCATCTTGACCCACCTATCTCACGATGTTCATCTGGAGTCTTGTTTTTGCATGTTTCTTGGCTATATCATGTGGAGTGGAATAAAGTGTTGGTGGGGAGCCAGTGCAGGAGTCAGTAGTAACTCATCTCGATTAATATTTTCTAAAAAAAAATCCCCACATGGCACTTTCATCTCTCTATCTTCTAAGAATCATCAAATAGTTTTACTGAAGTGGATGACTCTTCTCATACTCTGACCATTTGATGAAGAGTTCCTCACATGTGTTGGCATATGAGAACCTGTACTGGTCCATCGGGGCTGAAAGGATTTATTTCTCTTTTATTGCCCATGCTCTGTACTTGATTATTTTAACACTTAACCACTGCAAAACTACTCAATCCTTAATCAAATGCTCCATGAGCTATTGTACTTGACTTGACACCATGCTGACCACCTTTTCTATCTCTGATGTTCATACCGAGTCTTGTTTTGCATGTTTCTTGACTATATCATGTAGGTAGACAAAGTCTTCGGGTGAGACGAATTCTGGGAGTCCAATGTCTTTCATCTCCTGATTAATATTTTCCCAGCTCTTTTCACACTCGACCCACTTCTCCTTAATCTCCTGCTGAGGTTCCTCGAAAAATTTTACCCAGTATTCGACCGCTTTCCTGATCTAATCTATGTTTCTATCCCTCAACACCCGAATGTCGTTCTCTTCAACGTCTTATCCCTTATAAACCACACTGATGTAATTGATCCTTTCTACAGCTTGGTGAGCCTTCTCATACAACCTTTCCATGTCCTTCCAATTTGCTAGTGCCATAAGGGTGTCTTCTTGGAATTTAGATATACCTGCAGTGAAAAGGTGTCATTCATTTGTGAATTTGGAATATGCATATTGGAACTCACTTCTCAAAAACACCCTGGCATGTGTGGGGTCCTGATAGTATTTTTTCGAATGGCGTAAATGATCCAACTCCTTAAGTGCAGCAACCAACTCATTTTAATATATTCTTTCTCTATCCAATGTGGCATCTGTGATAGCCATCACTGTGTCAATAAGCTCAAATGTCTTGGCATGTTCTGTCCTCCGCAACTTCTCATCTATAGTGATGAGAATCGAACTATCCAACATGAGCCTCCTCTTCTTAGTGGTTCTCTTTATGATGGATTTTCTCTTCCTGTCATAGGATATCGCTTGTATGTCGATGACCTCATCAATAGGTTCGGGGATTTGTTTTTCTCCCCAGGTTATAGTATTTCCCAGGCTCCTGGCTATTTGTATATGTTCCAGGATTGGTTCCTGGACTTCTTCTATATGTCCCGATGGCTCGACCTCCATTTTTTGTGCATCGGATGGTGAGGCATCGAAATAAATTGAAGAGTCGGGGATAGGTATAGTACTTACTAGGTAATCGGTTGTCGGATTGCTAATTTATTGCTATGCAATTTCCTCTTTCTGGCCACCCAATCCTAGCTCATCCTTTGAGTTGTGTATTGGGGTTCCCGACAAGTTGAGTAGCTCATCCTTCAAGCTGTCTATTGGGGTTCTTGGGAGTGTACTCCAACTTCCTCACAGTATGAGGAGAATAAAATTCACTTGTTTCTTCTTCTTTTATCTTGGGTTCTCTCGACGAGCGTCTGGTGGTTGGCTTTCTCGAAGGCATTTTCCCTGCAACTTAGAAAATAGTTAGAGATTGGGAAATCAATGAGATGTATATATAGCAAATCATGATCATAGAATTGATAAATTTGAACACATACCTCTGTTGTTTTTTTAACCTGGTCTTTATAACCTGAGAATCAACATAGTCTCGAGATGCTGGCTTTGCTTCTTCAGATGCTATGGAATTAAAACTTCTACACAGAATGAAAATTTTCAAAGTCATTCTAGATATTTAAAGAGGGATGAAATTACCTTGTTGCCTCAACAATTTAATTTGGGTTATGAGTGTAGTTCTATTAAATCTTCCACCAGATCCTCAAAGATGTTTTAAAATTAAATTCCATCATAGGTTGACGGTGCGGGTGTGAGTTGTAACGTGGCCTATTGGTTATTTCAAATCATTGGTTTTCAATCAATGCATGAGGTAGAAACATATGCAGGATGAAGCATTAACTAGTTTATTAAATTTCAGAATGAGATCGTAACTCATGCTGAAAACATCCCATCGTTTCACCAATTTAGCTGGTGAGTCAAGGGTCGGGGTTCTACTTTGAACACTTTTTGTAGATATCTCCTTGCAAAATCTCTGATGTCAAATGATGTTTCCATACAGAGCTGACGTGGCAAGGATGATTTGGAGGTGTGACTAGGACACAAGAAACCTTAATATGGCTCGGGATGAAACCAGGATGTGCGACACCCCTACGCGACAAAGACATGTGGCACTCGAGACTGATGTCTTCATTTAATCGAGTTAATCGGAATCGAGACTTTCCTTAAGCTATACGTTCTAAAACTGATCCTATCTCACCGATGCTAAAAAATTATCAAGGATGGGAGATCGACGATAAACCTACCCAAGTGCTCCCGTATCAACTCTCTCGAAAAAGTCTCGATGCCGAAAGTGTATCGAGGATCATCGATCGTCGGTTTCTTTAACACAGAAAAAATTGATTGTTTTAATCTTTTTAGATTTTTCCCAAACCTGAGAAAGCCCATCGGTCATCAAATATTGGTGGTTTCTTTATGGATTTTGTCAATGTCTATCCCTCTCATACTTTGTCGATGTCGATGGGGATCGACTATCTCTCGAAATCTTTGGCGAATAAATCATACAAACCAACTCTGCCATCTGGCGATGTCGATGGGGAATTGACGATCGATGATTAGTTTAACTATGTCACCACTTTACCTTCTTACATTTTTCCAACGCCTAACACAAGCATGTCAGTCACACTATTAACTGAAAATTCCTAGTTCAGATGTCAAGTTATTTTAGACACTAGGTTTCATTTAACAAGTTCAAACAAAACTGACTTGATTGATAAGAGTCATGAAAACAAAAAACAAAATAAAACATCCCCCAAAGTGAACCAAAATTATACAGTAAAAGAAAACAAGTGGTACCCCAAAAGTGGTAAAATTTCATAATGTTTTTAGGGTGTGTTGAGCGCTTAACAATATGTTTCATTAGCCACAAAAGGACATGAAAGTCACATCAAGGTAAGCCCATGAAATTCATCAATTGAAACCCCTTTGAATATTTCTCAATGAGTATGAATGCAACTCATTTAGTTTTATATGAATGACTTAGTGAAGCCTTTTGGCTAGGTGTATTTACATGGGAGTTTCCCTCACTTGGTAGCATAGGATTACAAAATTTCAGGATCAATCATTTCCCACATGAAACTTTTGATGAAAAATGATTATGTCTACTTATGCATTGGTATTTCTGCGTAGTTGTATTGTTTCACATCTAGACATGCATTTGAATGAGATCTAGCATAACGAGGTCATGATGTATAATTTTCTACAAATACATTGGATTTCTATAGATATTATGAAGGTTGTATCACAATATGAACGAAATGGGTATTGGATATTTTTATTAGAGAGAATCATTAACTTGTGACAAACATACCCATAAAAAATATAGAATACGTAGATCATATTTTAAGACAAATAGAGTTGGGACAATCATGTTTTGAGGGACCAAATGAATGAGATTTAAAAACCCGTTTATAGGTAAAACTTTCCTTGAAATCTATTTTTTGATCCAACTTAAATCACTTCATTTGGATATCATACGAAAAAATTGCGTCCAAATTAGTAACTAGATTTCCTAAAATATGCACTATTACAATTCTGCATTATGGGTTTTCAATGGCATATTTGACACATCAGTTCATCATATTTTGAAAACCAATTTCTAATGGAGATATATACATAAATTTACTTTCATATCCCACTGGAGTCACATCTATCTGACATTGGATGAAAAAATTATACACTAATTAGTGCATTCATTTTCTAAACTCTGAACTGCTAAAATGTTTCCTCCTAGACCGATCATCAACACATTTGGCATATCGATTATTTATGTTTTCAAAACATGTTTCTAGTGGATATATGTTCGACAACACAGGTATTCCAACAGAGAATGAACACCTTAATTAACCATTCACAAAACAATATCAAATATCAAAACACTTATGTTTTGACGTGGTAAAACCCATATGGGGAAACATCCACGACCCCAACCAACGCGACCACTTGGAGAAGTTTATTGATGCAAACGAAAAAAAAATACTGAGAGATTTTACAATAGAGTTTCTCACAATCGATCATCAACAAATGGCCCTCCATTCTCTTTAAATATAGATCATGGACCAATCGAGTGTTCAGCCAGATATCAATGGTCATTATGATTGAGGAGAATATGAATAGTCATATCACTCTATGTCAGGAACATATCGTGACCATCGGATTTCCTATTTACATATGCATACTAATTCATACTAAAGAAACACACCAAGAAACAAACTTTTACCTAACGACACATTAGACCAAGTAGATCTTAACAAACTCCTAAGTGTTTAAATATTCTAATATCGTCCCTTAAGAAACTCTTGGGATATGATTGAAGGATTTAAAATAGTGACACAATAGGAGAAGGAAGGAGGCATTAGAGATTATCCCCCTTTAATGACAACTTCCTAAACTCCTAACATAGATCGAAGTTTGGAAAACTTCGCTTCTAAAAGAGGCTTTGTGAAAATGTATGCAACTTTATCTTCTGTAGGGAAAAAGAGAACCTCAATAACTTGATCATGAATGGGATTTTTGATGAAGCACATATGTCGCTCGATGTGTTTACTGCATTTATTTTGAAATGTGTCTTTGGCAAGATTGATGGAAATTTTACCATCACAACAAAGGCTGGTCGGATGCTGTTGCTGGAATCCAAACTTTGAAAGGATTTGTCGATGTAATATACCTAGGGAGGTACCCAATGGGAATGTAGTTATGTGTTATTAGTGGAAGTCAATTAATATATGGGAATGTGGTTATTCAATGTAAGGTGGACTAGGTCCACTATATTAATAAAGGCCCACTATGGTAGTTGGATGTAATAAA
>SNQJ01S0046049.1:24669-59999 GCA_010110895.2 Picea sitchensis
AGACTTAAAGGAGAAGGTAAAAAATTGAAACCGATTCGATATGGTCCTTTCAAGATTATCAGCAAGATTGGTAATAATGCCTTTTGTTTAGATTTGCCTCCTTATATGCAAATGTATGCAATTGTTAATGTTGATAATTTGAAATTGTATGAGCCTCCGTTGATTGATGATCATGGAGAGCATGTTCAGATTCCTTCTATAGATGATTTTTCCCCAGAATATCTTATAGAACTGCATGAAGACACCCTCCTTGATAGGAGAATGCGAACTTCAAAACGAGGAAATGTGGAGTATCTTCGAGTTGGTCTTAAAGGTACCAATCCAAGCAAAGACAAGTGGATTGAGGTTGGAAGGGTGAGGGAACTATACCCTCATCTTCACATAGACTGAATATAGTCTTTTGGAGGTCCAAAAGCTTTCCAATGGGGAGGTGTGATCAGGGGATCAAATTTTGGTCAAAAATTCAAGGTGCTCGGAATCACTCCAAATGAAACAAGAACGTAGGCCTCGTCGTTGCGAACCCAACGCAACTCGTTTAGGTTCAAACGGACGTCGGGAGCGAGAGATATCGCGATATGTTTGAATCGTCAAACAGGCAAAAAAAAGGATGTTGACTGTGTAGTTCGTATAGTCCATACAGGCTGACGTGGCAGAGTCTGTACGCTAATGTGGCATAGGTTATGTGGAATTTTTTGATTGGCTGACAGTTGGGCGAATCATGTTTCGACATGTGGCAGTTTTTGGTTTGTGGTTGGATGCCATGTGGCCCAATCATGGGCCACCACGTGGCATCATTATATTGGTTCAAAATTATATGGAGTCTGTGGGATTCAAACCCCAGACCTCCCCACCGGTCAAAGCCTTTGTAAAGTCTACCTTTCCAATGGGCTATGCATTGTTCATTGTTAACTATATGCATTTGAATGTATTTGAATTAAAGTAATGTTTGTTATGGCGGGGGGTCGGGCCGAGGCTTAGCCCCGACCCATGGTTATGTTGTGTTAACATTTGACCATAACCATAACATATGCACGAGAGTTATATTATAAATGGAGCCCAGTCCTGGGGTTAATACATAACTAGAGTTCAAACACACGGGGTTTATGTTTAAGCCTCCGATCACATGACCTATGGCATGTGACCTTGCCACGGAGCACGCGGGGAAGTTATGATTTAAACTTAGCCCTTTTTATATTTGCACGGGGTCACATGGACCCATGTGCCCACAAGCTTGGCAGTTAGGGGTTGGCGCGGTTGCGTTCGGTGCCAGGTTTTTACGCTTTAAATAGCGTGTGTGCTAGGTTGAATGGAGAAGGGTGCAATTTGTAGATGCAGAGATAGCAAGCTTGAAGAGGGGACTTCCAAGAAGCCTACCTAACTTCTTCGTTTCTTAGACAAACGAGGTGCCGAAAAATCCCAGCTAGGGGTTTTTGGATGCTCTGGAGCCATTGGAGCAGTCTGTTGGTCATTTTGAGCATTGTAAAGCACGTTTTTGAGCACTTTGCGAAAATAATAATTATGATCCATTGGAAGTTGGACCAGGAGATGTAGCCCAAGAGAGGGGTGAAATCCTTTATCATTTGCTGTGTTATGTGTTTATGTTCATTGATTATGCTATTATTTATGTGCATCTTAAATGAGTAAATCCTATTAATAATGTGTTGCAAAGTTGATCCATTTTCTTTTAACACATAAAATTTTACTTGCAAATATTTTCAAGATTACAGGTCTTTTTCATTTTTAGATAAAAAATGGATCCCCTTATCTTTTGAGCCTAAGAGAAATCCTCATAATTATCCCTCTCCACCTCAAGATACTTAGAAAATGCATGTTTTTACTTGAAAAAATAATCAAGAGTTGGTGTTGAAATACAAACTTGAAATCATCAAAATAACTTCTAACTTATCCAAACAGTTCGAAGGAGTTTCTTATGACTTCTTTGAATAGTTCAGAATTCTCTGAAAATTTTGGAGGATTTACTTCTAACTTCTCTAAACAGTTCAGAGGAGTTACTTTATTTTTCCCCGATATGCAATGATATCACACAAGTTAAAGGAAAATCCTCTGATGTGTTTGGAGTTAAATCTAACTCCTCTGAAAACATCAGAGGATTTCCTTTGATTTCTTCCAATATTATCAGAGAACTTTGTCTCTGACCCTCTGACCAAACCAACCCTGTCGACCGCATTTAATGCCAAAATGACCTTTTGGCTATATAAACGGAATAGGTTCAAGTCATTGTTACGGATTGAGATTTGAGTAAGAAGGATTCATAAGGATAAAACACGTCAAGATACCTCATTCAATACTGCCACCTATCCCTACTCACCACGTGGCATCAGGTTCCAGGTAAGAGAATCTTGGCTTATTTTGTTTAAGGTTAGGGTAAGGTCTCCTCTCGATTTCTTAAATTTCACTTTGGCTCTTGTTTCATTACCCTAACTGGATAATTTTCTTCCCTCTCTCTGCCTTACCTTTGGCCATTTTATTAACCGGTGCATGCCATGAAATTCACACCTTCTTCCCATTTTGGCAATTGTTTTTTGCTCGAATACATTGTCCAGTCGGCCCAAATTGATATCGTAACAAAACCTTTGTTCGTTCTTATCAGCTAGTGTCCTTGCAAGCCCTAAAATAATACACAACCCATTTTGATTTCATAAGGGTTCTGACTGAATAGAACTCTAAGAAACTCTCGACCTTTCATCCTGCCTTCGACCTCGCCCCAAAATCGCAAACATTACTCATAGAAAGCCCTAATTTTTTTAAATAACGTAAGCTTTCAATCTAAATCCTTCGAACACATCGAAGGAGTTATTATTAAATCATCTTAAACATTTGAGAGAGTTGAATACTTTTCCTCCAATAAATTTAAAGTACTTGAAAACAACCCTTTAGACCATATCAGAGGAGTTACTTTCAACTCCTCCGATATGATCGAAGGAGTTACTTTCAAGTGCTCTGATATTTACTATGAGACTGTTGGGTCCCTCGTTTTGATGGATAGAAGTTGCGTACGACATAATTGCAGATTTATTTTGGAGAGCATAATGTGCAAGGTGTTGAGGAGCTAAATAGTGGACTAAAGAAAGAAACAAAAAGCAGTTGGAAGGACAACATAACATCAGTTTTGAGGAAAGAGGTTGTAACAAGACCAAGAAGAAGAGAGAACTCATGGGTTCTCAACCAGCAAACCTAAAGATCATATTATATATATGAGACTAATATTATTGTAAAAGGTTGTTATTGTTATTGTTCTTGTTGTTGTTAGTATTGTTGTTGTGATGAGAGTCACTATTGTAATGGTCTATACTATTAACATAGCTAAATTTTGGATATTTGGGTAAGAACCAGACTATCAATGTATCAGAGTTTTGTATCAGTCTAGATGTAAAGGAGCAAGAGACTATAAAATTGTCTCATATCTGATGAGGAGCATCCTCTAAATATTTGTGTATGAGAATCAAGATGTGAGAAGAACCTGATATGTTAATATAATTGGAGGCCCAAATTTTGGATATATGTTGTGTATTTAGTCTTCTGAATTTATTGAATCTTGATCTGTATTATGTTTTATGTATGATATACTTAAATTGATTCATTATGAATGGAGACACAACTCTATTATATTTATTCTTAGTTAGGATATGTACAGAACTATTACAGGTTTAATCTATCTTTCACAAGACTAATATGAATATTGATAAGTCACAGGTCTATCTAAGTATTCTCCTTACCCTTCTCTCTCCTTCTTGTCTCGGTTTCACTTCAGGTGAGACTTCTTCCCTTCCGAGAAGATGAAAATGCCAGTGCTCTAGAATACTTCGGTACCTTTTGTCGGTAACTTAAGAAGAACCCTGGTCTGATCACTTTTACACCAAAAAAATGGTTTTGTTGTCGGGACCTATGTTTCAAAAGGGAACTTGTGAGGAGAATTATTCCACAGATCTATAGATATGAGATTTGAAAATGGTGGGAAATAAATTGGGATGCCTTTATATGGAAGGAAGTGGAGTTGTGAGGTAAAAGAAAGAGGGATACAAGAGATTCTGTCTTTTATTCAGAAAGATCGAGTGACCAGTATGAGATATTCTGGGTAAAATTCCTGGAAGAAATATTCCATTGGATAGATCGGCTCCAAGAAGATCCAAAATTCCAAGAATGCATCAAGAATACCTATACTTGGGATACAGAGAAGATTGCAACACTTTGTTAGCTAGATCACTAGATCACGTGAGCAGTCAATTTTTGGGTTAATAAGAATCTAGAGGGATATATCATTGAATTTGTGGTTGAGAATCACCAATATTTTTCACAAAAGGTGCATGTGAAAGATTCTTGAGGGAAACTCCCTTGTGGATCAAAGCATTCTTTATGGAGGAAGGGATGATACCTATTCTCTTGACTGACATGGAAGTCTAAACACCGCCTGGGGTAGGGTGATTTTGGGGTATGATCATGACCTGAGAAGGGGAAAGGGTTATTTGATAGATGGGGGAAGATCAAGAAATGAGCAAGCCTTAAGGATAAATTCCATTGTTGAGAACTGGTGGCGCAGAAAGGTAAAGAAAGAAGAGAAGAAATCTGAGGTGTTGCGAAAAGAAATCAAATTGAGAGGAACAAATGAAAGAAAGAAGGAAGAGTTGAGTAAGGTAAGAAGATAAGAAATATTGGTCAGTCTAAGATTACAACAGAGAGAAGTGTAGAGAGGAAGGAGTCCCCAGATGGATGGACAAGAATAAGAGTGTGGAGAAGCAAGGGAAGATGAATCAGGTCTGGACCTTAAAGGAGATCAAGAAGGTTCAACCCCAATATCAGGAAACATCCGGAATTAGGCAGAGAAGGTTTCTCTAGAAGAAGCAAATGAGACCCCCCAAATCAAAGAAACTCGCCCAGAAGTCAGTGGAACCAACATGAATCACCCGTCCCCCAGGCGTCCTCTATACCTGTGGTACATTCTATGCCACCTACGTATGATATTTATATTCCATCACATCCAGTTAGTCAGAATCAGTCTGTAAGTGTAAATGTCGAGAGGATATTGGGATCCCTAGGCATCTCGCAACTAGGACCGTTAGGTTTCATTCTAATAAGAGAAGTGAGACCCACAATGGCTGGAAATATGGGAGGATCGATCACTTGATACCTATAATTCTAGGGTAAAGGGGATGAATATGTAGAGAAACACTAGTTCTTATGTGAAGCCATTTGGATATCCAGAGGGACTATTGATGCAAATAAGTTAGTAGAGTTTCAGACTACCTTGAGGGGTAATGTTCTCAAATGTTACATGAAGGATATTGAACTAGGGGTGCAAGAAAAAGAGTTCACCCTTGGCCAAGTGTGTTTGAAGTTCAACTTCGAATGCAAACCACCTCAGTCAGAGAAACAAGCTCTCTTTGAGTTACAGGAGATTCAACAAAGGGAAGGAGAATCTGCCTAGGAGTAAAATAAAAAATTTAAAGATTTTACTGGGAGGCTAGCGCATCCAATTCACAAAGATCACCAGAGGGAAGGGTACATCCAAGGATTACTACCTCTGATGATAATTCCTTTAACACAACAACATATATCCACATTAATAGACGCCTTGGAATAGTCGATGAACATCAAAGCCATGGCAGGTTATCCAGGGAGTCTGACAATGAATAGGCCTCCAGTAGATGCAAAATTTATCGAAACTTCAAGGACAAACATCGTCGCTAATAGAAAATATCCAAGACTTAACCACACCAAGACCAGGATGACCTCAAGTTTGGTGCACAGGATCCTACAAAGAAGGGAATATGGAAAATGAATTTATGTGCATGAAGGGAATGGGACCTCCCAACAATCCGATGGGACCTTCTTCAGGACCAATGGGAGAAGTTGTGCAAGTATCAGTGACTCCACCATTCCACACACTCGAGTTATACAATACCTTCCCATGTGCTCAAACATCTCAGACAACTGAGTATTGCGATATTTTTCGGATACATCGGCATGCACTGAGGCAGTTTCCTATTATGCAGAAGTTTACGACTGCTCCCAATAAAATACATTGTGAGTTCTACACATCTACGACCCATGCTAAAAACAAATGTAGATGGATGGACGCACTTGCTGACATATTAGACCTGACAACATTGAGAGTAAATGAAATACCCTAAGGACCTGGAAGAGGCTAGGGAGGTGGGGTTGGAGGTGGATTCAGAGGAGGAAGAAATAGAGGCAGAGGGTTGAGCAGATGATACAACTACAATGATCAAGGTCAATTGGCCAAATACTAGACTCATCCAAGATGACCATGACGCTCTCACTAAAGGAATAATGGGCATGCAACTGAAGACTGCCCAGAACTAGTCGTGAAATGGGAAGATAGGGTTCGTCAATGAGGAGATAATTACATAAGATCATAAATGAAAAGGGGAATTTAGGTTCAGCTACTTAATATTAACATTGAAACTCATGGAGGAGAAAAAAATGGGGAAGATGCAAACAGTCAGCCCAAAATTCAGAAAGTTGTTCCCAAAGATGACAGGTATGACCCTGTTAAACAAAATTTGTTTTTTAAAAATACAATATAAATATTTAACATCATCGCCACTTTAGAAATAATGGAGAATCCCCCTGAAGTTTCATATCAACCTAACCTTTCTCAAGCCCCTACTTCACGACCAACACCTAGAAAGTTTTCAATCCCAGGGAGACACCCTAAGCAGTCTCAAAGTGTAGTCAATCATTGGTTTCAATTATTATTTGATATCCTAGGGGATGACCAACTTACTGAGAAGTTGAGAAACATTGTGTACCTAATTTTGGGAAATGAGGGAACCCTAGAAGCCATAGTAAGGACCAACCTCCCTAAGAAGAACACCCAGAGAATATAAAGGAGAAAGGTGCAAATAAGAAAAGAATTTAGGTTAGAATCCATGCTAGATGATTTTGAAATCAAAGACGTCATGCTAGATTTAGGATAATATGTAAACATCCTATCCAAAAAGACATGGGAAGATTTGGAGAACCTCAGTTAGTATATTCCCTCATCTAGTTGAGAATGGAAAACTAGTAATGCATTTTACCAGTAGGAAAGATGGAAAATGTGGAAATAGAAGTTGTGGGAGTTAATACCACAACTGATTTTGACGTAACTAAAATCATGGGAGATAAGGATCCCTACCCTTCTCTACTTGGGATTGATTGGGCATACGACAACTATGTTATCATTGATCTAAAGAGGAACACCATGACGTTTGAAGTTGATGGGATAAAAGTAGTCCAGCCTTTAGATCCATGTTTAGGGCCTAGGTACACTGAACCAGTGGACCACAATATGGATTTAGAGGCTGTTGACCAATTATACAACATAACAGTAGGAACGACACCAAATTACACAAATCCCAGTGCAAATGGAGTGGCAAGTTGGAGAATCATACAGTATGAACCCGATGACCTAGTGTCCTTCCAAGCCCTAAAATACTACACAAGACCTTTTGATTTCATAAGGGTTCTGATTGAATATATCTCTAAGAAATTCCCAACCTTTGAGCCTACCTTTGGCCTCGCCCCAAAATTCCCAAACTTTACTCACAGAAAGCCCTAATTTTTTTAAATAACAGAAGCTTTCAATCTAACTCCTACAAACACATAAGAGGAGTTATTATTAACTCCTCTGATGTCTTTGAGAGAGTTGAATACTTTTCCTCCGATCAATTAAAAGTACTTGAAAACAACCCTTCCAACCATATCGGAGGAGTTACCTTCAAATCATTTGATATGATCGGAGGAGTTAATTTCAAGTTCTTTGATATTTACTATGAGACTTATGATAAGTCCTCCAATGACCCATCGGGGAAGTTGAGGTTAACCCCTCCAACCTCATCGTAAGAGTTCTTACTAAATCCTCTAATGCAATCGGAGGAGTTGTCCTTAATGTTTTTTATCACCATTCTTTCAACCTTATCGGAGAAGTTATTTCCTTAGCCTCTGATTTCGACTTTCAAGCCTAACATCTAGACTTTTTCCTCCAAAATTTTACCAAGGTGCTTAAGCATTATCTATTTTCAACCTTCTTAGCTACATTTAAATGGGTACATTTCATCTTGTTATATTGTCCTAAAAGTATATTTTTGGTAGGTAAAAACATGTCACCATGGAAGAAGACGATAGGGAAAGTTTTTGGAGTTGAGCCCCCTCATAGCTCCCAACAAATAGGAGAGGTTAAAATAGTTGGGGATATATATGACATAGATGAACTTTTGGAAAAGGAAGAATAAAATTTGTAATAGGGGGAAGTGTACTACATGTTTAAGAATTCAAATTTTTATACAGAAGAGAAAGATCCAGATGAACTCTAGGTATTCAAAAATATCATAAAATCAAGGATCTTTAGGGTGGAAACACACCCAATGGTCTTCCCTTGCGCAAATGTCATTTCATGGATTTTGAAGAACATCGACATAAATATTCGATATGTCTGCATTGCATGAAAGGAACCTATTTCTTCATTTCGACCAAAATTTCTAGCTAAATGCTATCACATTGAAGAATGTAATAAAATATTGGATATCAAGATCCTCAGTGAATTTGAATATACACCAAAAGACTTGTTTCCAAAATAGTATAGGGACGAAAAACAATTTCAATACATACCTAAGATTTGGTACCCCACGACTAACTTAAGAAGGTCCTATCATTATTTGGTGATCATGATGTGAAGGTTATATGGGGATCCAGATGCAACTCAATTATCCCTATCATACATGCCCATGATTTATTTCGACGCAGTTGTAGGTGTTTCATTCAATTGGGTAGATATATTGTCTCAAAATATCTTTGTTTCCATCTCTACTGTAACATAAACATGACCAGGAATTTTTTTCCAGTTTCCATATGTCCTCGTACCTCCTAGATATAATATGAAAGAACCATAAGTATCCAAACATGGGGTGGATTTGGTTTCTAGTCAATGCCTCAATCCATATCTATTGCAAAGTTCTCTAGTAGAACAAATATCGTATGGAATACCAAATAATTTGTGAACACTTCCTTTCTCCTTTATATAAATTTATATTTTTCACCACTCCCCCTTGTATGACAGACAAAGCCATAGCGATCATAAGAAGAATCTGGGACTGGTATATAATGGATCATGGAACTTATATAAGGGTATATGGTGCGATGAATCTGCCTCCCCTAATTCCATGATTTGTACCTAACAAGATCATGCTTCATAAAGTGGCATACTAGACTATTATACATGGGGTTGGAGGAATGTTCTAGAGGTTTAAGAAAGCAATCTGGAACCCACTACCTTTATACGTTGGAAACTATTTCTTCGAGAATACTAAACAATCCCATGCATAGGAAGACATATTACTTTCTTATCACTTTGGAGAACAAAGATTCAGAAGACATGATCCTACAAATATCGTAAGGGGGCACTTCAATAGAATCCAGCTCCCTTATGAGTAAAGTACTGAAATATTGGAAGAATAGGAGGTGCATCAAAATGATAGAAGATACGATGACGTCATTTCCAACAGGTGTGGCCATCCAAAGGGAAGGATCATTGACGAAGAAGCAACAAGAGAGGAGGCCAAAAAAGAAGCAAAAAAAAAAGGAATCCTTGAGATATTCTCCCATATCTATCTCAATTCATTCTGGATCTACCGAGGAGGAAGAAGAAACAACAGTAGATAAAATGTGCAGGGATAAATAAAAGGTGTTGAAAAATAAAAATGATTCCAAGAAGAAGCAAAACTTTTATGCCAACAAAGATAAAGGAAAATCTAAATCCGAAGAAAAATATGAAGTAGAAAGAGAAAAAGAGATGGCAGAGGTAGTGAAAGTGATGCAGGAGCATCATACGCAGCCAACCAAGCAAGCATAAAGGCGGAAGATAGCTGGAAAAGAACCAGTGCACATTTTGAAATGTTTTGAAAAATTAATGAGCGGATATTAATGTAATAGCTAGGGGAAGCGTACTTACATTTATATCTTGGAGTTGTGAATAGATCTTGAGATATTTATCTCATCTGTTGAATGTAATAGGCATTTAAGTCTGTTTAATGAAAGTAGGTAGATTTGATTTAATAGATTAGACAGTTTAGAAGCGTAGGAGGGAAAACAGATATAGACACCCTCACCCTTGTATCATTGTAACAAGGAACATTATCATCATTCAGATTTGATAAGTTGTAGAGCTGTAGAGAAGAACCCATGTATAGGAGCACTTGAGTTAATATATGAACTTTGACTCAATTTCATGGTGTTATGATGCTTACTGTTTACATTAGTTAAATGGTATATTTACAGTGGTTTTGTTTCTCTGTTATGCATTTTATTTCAATGATGTGTCATGTGTATGATTTAATGTTGAGTGTATCAAGTCTGAGAGAGGAGAAGAATGAGTTTCAATTGTTTCTCTTCCTGAGAATTCCTACAAAGAGTGTAGTGAACATTTGCAAGGTGTGTGTTGACGAGGATCTAAGTTTTATCTCATAAAGCTCAGGAGAGATATCGTTGTTCTCATAACCAGCAGAAGTGTAGGTGAGGCACAGAGCCGTGCAAGGTGAGCGCAGGTTGGTTGAAGCCTTAGAGATTACCAACTAAGGTGAAGGTTGAAGGACTACTGTTGCAAAGAGTGCATAGGGTCGAAGACTCAAATAACTAGAGGTTATTTGAAAGTTGTCGCAAGGAGTGCGAGCAGGATTCCTTTTGGGGGCTTGAGTTTGTATGTGAGAGCTCAGGAGGGATAACACCTTTGAAGTGTTCAAAGGGAGGCAGAGATTGAAATCATCCTGCAAAAGTCAAGTTCAGGTGGAAGGATTCCAAGTCATTTTGGACAGAGATCCTTGAAGAAGAGTGAACGAATGGTGAAATTTCTTTGTGGAAGAAGTACCGAAAATCCCATGGACCATTAGATTTCGCAGATCTGTGAGAAGGTTAAGGCTTAGTGTCTTTAGCATTCAGAAGCTCAGGAGGGGTAGAGACCATTGGATGAGAAGCAACAGGAGTTTTTGATCCCCCTTTGGAGTGGAATTTCGGCATTTCGACATTTCAGGGTTCAGCATTTCGGTAATTCTGATGACAAGGAGCCAGGGCACTTTACGTTGAAAATCTCGAAGTCATGAAACACGACATGTCTTTGGAGTAGGACTGTGATCATGGAGGAAGAAATCACATGCACCGATATTTGGTCAGGGGAAAATTGTCTTTGAGCCCATTTTGGGGTTCGGGAAGTAAAGGAGGCAGTGATTTTGGAGTCGAGTGTTTCAAACTCCCGGTTCACGAAATCCCAAAGAGCGAAAGGAAAATTCCCGAAAGGTTAAGGGACAGTAGTCATTGGACACAAGGGGTAGAGTTTCATAGTCAACAAAAATCCTAAAATAATGAAGAGAGAAATGTCGAAAGGTCAAAGGAGTGGTCAAGGTTCGGCGAAAATCCTGAAAGGTCATTGATCTCACCAAAGGAGAAATTTTGGAGTTCGGGGAATGGAGTGACCAGTGGTTGGGGTCATTGCATTTCAAACTCCCGGTTACTGAAATCTCAATACAGCCATGACCATTGGATCGAGGGAGGCTCATAGCCGTCGATCTCGTCTAAGGGAGCGATTTTTGGTTTTGGGGTTTGAAGAGTCAAAATACTCGACTCTCTTGCATCGTTGAGTCACGAAATGAGAAAAGAGTCTCTTGGCTTGGTCGAAGGTCATATCTGGTGGTCGTGTGGAGGTGAAGGATCATGCTTGGTGCATGTTGTGTAGGCGGGGTTTTCGTGAAGGACCTGTGGATCGGATTAGTGGGGTTCCATTGAGGGCCCGAAAGAACTTTTTTAGTTCTACGAATTCAAAGAAGACCGATCCTGTGCGGATCTTGGCCTGAGGGTCAGGGGTCTGCACCAGTTGTAGTATCATAGCCTAGAACAAATTCTTTTCTTTATGTAGTAGAGAGAAAAGAGGAAAAATTTTCATCCATGCCACCGAGAAGAAGAGATAGGCAAATGCTTGATCCAGTAGTGGAAAGAGAAATGTGTGAGTTACATGCCAGGCTTGATGCTATGGAGATAGCACAAAGGCGCAAAGTTGACGTTGGGGATATCAGCGAAGATGAAAGTGAAAATGAAGCTGGAAATGAAGGAGAAGAAGTTGAAGTCGTAGATGCTGCAGAAGAACACCTATTCAAGGTTGTTGCAACGATAGGTGCTAGGGAAAAAATGGGCATTCCAGTGTACGAAGGCAACTTGGATGTTGAAGAACTTCTAGACTGGATTAGAGCTCTAGACAAATACTTCGACTATGAATATGTCGAGGAAGATAAGAAAGTCAAACATGCCATTACTAGACTTAAAGGACATGCAACACTGTGGTGGGATGAACTGCAGGCTGACAGACGCTGCAAGGGCAAGCAGAAAATCAAAAGTTGGGATAGAATGGTTGCAAAGATGAAAGACAAATTTATACCCAGGGATTATCAAATCACTCTGTTTTGGAGGATGCAGAATTTGAGAGAGAAGCTGATGTCAGTGAAGCAATACACTGAAGAATTATATAGGACAAACATCAGAGCAGGTCATCGGGAAAGTGATGATGAAAACATTGCTAGGTACATGAATGGTCTGCGATATGACATTCAATATGAGATGGGCATGATGACCATTCGAAATGTGGAAGATGCTTATCAGATAGCTCTGAAAGCTGAAGAGAAGCTAAGCCGGAAGCAAGGTCAAAGAGGTCGAGGTAGAAGTCAAGCCAAAGGCAAAACAACTGCCCAAGACAAAACTCAGAAACCTAAAGAAGAGGGGAAGAAACCTCAACCTCAACTTGAGAGAGGAGGAAGATCACAAGGAAGGCAGTATGCTGATAGAAATACTTTTCCTCGAGCCAGAGGAAGAGGAAGAGGCAGAGGAGGTGAAGTGAAATGATTCGTCTATGGAAAAATCGGACATAAATCCTATGAGTCTATAGATAAGAAGAAATATGGTGGTGAAACTCACATTGCTGAAGCTCAAGGATGGAATTTTGAGGCAGAAGACGTTGAGGGAAGAAGATCTTTGATGATGAGGAAAGTTCTCTTGAAGCCGGAGAAGGAGGTAGAGAACCCAACCCAAAGAAACAGTCTATTTCAGACTCCTTGCAAAACTAAGGATAGGGTATGCAAGGTCATAGTGGACAGCGGTAGCATAGACAATATCGTATCTACAGAGATGGTAGAAAAGATGGAGCTAGAGACTATTGTACATCCAATCCCATACAGATTTTCGTGGCTACAAAAAGGACATCAGGTAAATGTCACTAAACAGTGTTTAGCTGAATTTAAAATAGGAGGATATAAAGATGAAATATTATGTGATGTCATTCCCATGGATGTTTGTCAACTATTGTTGGGTAGACCATGGAAATATGACAGAAACCTAGTTCATGATGGGAGAAAGAACATGTACACCCTGGAAAAAATTGGTAGGACTCACATGTTGTTTCCGATTAAGGATAAAGAAGTGAAAACAGAGATGAGCAACACTGTACTTCTCATGAGTGGGAAGGAACTTCTTAATGAGGTTAATAAGAAGGAAGACACATGATTTATTATGGTCAGGAAGCCCAAAATTGTTTTGACCAGTACGAGAATAGATGATTTACCAGAAGAAATCCAGGAGTTGTTGGGAGAGTTTGTTGATGTAGTGGTGGACGAACTACCTTGTTTGTTTCCACCTATCAGGAGTATAAGTCATCATATCGATCTTATACCTGAAGCCAATTTGTCAAACAAAGAAGCATATCAGTTGACGCCGCAAGAAAATGAAGAAGTTAAGAGACAGGTCCAGAACTTAATGGACAAAGGATTGATTCGATAAAGCTTGAGTCCATGCGTTGTTCCGACAGTGCTCAGCCCAAAGAAAGATGGAGGATGGAGAATGTGTACCGACTCAAGGGAAATCAATAAGATTACCATCAGATACAGATTTCCATTTCCAAGGATGGACGACTTGATGGATTGCTTGAGTGGAGCAAAGGTTTTTTCAAAGATTGATTTGGAAAGAGGGTATCATCAAATTTGAATGAGAGAAGGTGATGAATGGAAGACAAAATTCAAGACGAATGAGGGGTTGTATGAATGGCTTGTCATGCCATTTGGATTAAAGAATGCGCCTAGTAATTTCATGAGGTTGATGAACGAAGTCCTGAAGGATTTCATAGGGAAATTCATCATTGTATATCTTGACAATATATTAATTTTCAGCAAGACAGAAGCAGAACACTTAAAGCATTTAGTTACAGTAATGAGGAGATTACAGCAGGAGAAATTGTTGATTAATATGAAGAAATTGTCATTTATGAGGACAGAGCTCATTTATTTGGGCTTTTTGTTATCTCTACAAATGAATTAAAAATGGATCTGGAAAAAATAAAGGTGATTAAGAATTGGCCATCGCCGAAGAGCGTGTTTGAAGTTCGAAGCTTCCATGGTTTGGCTAGTTTCTACAAGAAATTCATCCGAAACTTTAGCGGAATTAGCGCACCAATGATGGATACAATGAAGAAAAGACATAAATCGTTTCACTAGATGGAGGAAGCAGAGAAGAGCTTCAACCTGCTGAAGAAGAAGATCATTGAGCAACCAATTCTGGTTTTGCTGAATTTTAGCAAGACATTCCAGGTCAGGTGTGATGCGAGTGGATTTGCAATTGGAGCAATCTTGAGCCAAGATGACAGGCCAATTGCATATTTCATGAAAACCTGAATGAAGCGAAGATTAAGTACTCCACATATGACAAATAATTATATGTAGTCATACAAGAACTGAAGAAATGGAGACACTATTTGGTTCCCAACGAGTTTGTTTTGTACAAGGATAATCATGCTTTACAATTCGTGACTCGACAGGAGAATTTGAACCAAAAACATGCTAAATGGTTTGAATTCATGCAAAATTTTACTTTTGTGATTAAGCATATTTCTGGAACTGCTAACAAAGTTGTTGATGCTTTGAGCAGGAAATGTTTGCTTATGCAGGAATTCAGAGTCAAGAATTTGGGTTTTGATAACCTTAAATAAATGTATAGGGATGATCCAGACTTCAAGGAGGCATATGAGGCATCCGAGAATCCATCTCTCGGGCATAGAAGCCAATGGATTGAATACATGATCCAAGATGGATTATTGTTCATGGTAAATCAGCTATGTATTCTAAAATGCTCCATGAGGGAGAATTTGCTGAAGGAAAAACACAGTGGAGGATTGGCCGAACATTTCAGTCATGACAAGACATTATCAAATTTGAATGGATCATATTTTTGGCCAAGGATGAGGACAGATGTCAAGAAATTTGTGGACAGGTGTAGAATTTGTCAGCACACGAAAGGAAAAAGGAAGAACATGGGGTTATACCAACCATTACCCATACCTGAAAGGCCATGGGATGCAGTGAGCATGGATTTTGTATTGGGACTGCCAAGGACACAAAGAGGATATGATTCGATCTTCGTGGTAGTTGACAGATTTTCAAAGATGGCACATTTCATACCATGGAAGAAAACCAGCGACGCAACTCATATTGCGAACCTGTTTTTCAAGGAAGTCGTCAGACTTCACAGCTTGCAAAGGAGTATCATTTCTGATCAAGATACCAAGTTCGTAGGACATTTCTGGAGGACCTTATGGAAGAAGTTGGGGACAAGTTTGTCTTTTATCTCAGCATATCATCCTCAGATGGATGGACAGACATAAGTTGTGAACAAGAGCTTGGGAGATTTGTTAAGAAGCTTAGTCACTGAACACCAAACTCAATGGGATCACATTCTGCCACAGACAAAATTCTCTTACAATGATTCACTCAATAGAATCACAGGGCAGATTCCATTACAAATTGTATATGGAATGTAGCCAAGGGGAGTTTCTGAATTGAAATATTCAGAACAAAACGAATTCAGGAGTGCTAGTGCAGAGGACTTTGCAGAAGGAATGAAGGAGCTTCACAACCAAGTTAAGGAGCGATTGCATAGTTCAAGTCAAGAATACAAGTGGAGAGTAGATCAACACAGGCGAGAAATTCAATTTGAAGTTGGTGATCTGATTCTTGTGCATCTGAGGAAGGAGAGGTTCCCAAGGGGAACGTATAATAAGCTGAAGATGAAAAAGATTGGACCGTGCAAGGTCATAAGGCAATTTTGGGCAAATGCATATGAGATTGAATTCCCCAATGGGATCGGAATCTCATTGAGATTCAATGTTGTGGATTTGTACCCTTACAGAGATGAAGGAGTAGGAGCAGAGGAGGAACTGAAAGAGGTTCAATGGAAAAAACAAATTCCTGTAGCTGAAAATCCACAGATGGAAGGCATAATTGACAAAAGGATTAGCAAAAGGACCAGGAGAAAGAGTATTTTGAATACTTGGTCAAGTGGAAGGGACATCCAGTTGAACATGCCAATTGGGAAGATGAAGAAACAATTCATAGGCATGGACAGACCATGCAAGATATCATGAACATGAGTTCACAAAAATTTTCAAGCAAGGGAGTATGATGCAGCAGCATCATACGTAGCTAGCCAAGCAAGCATACAGGTAGAAGACAATTGGAAAAGCACCAGTGCACATTTTGAATTTTTTTGAAAAATTAATGAGCAGATATTAATGTAATAGCTAGGGGAAGCGTAATTACATTTATATCTTGGAGTTGTGAATAGATATTGAGAGATTGCTCTCATCTGTTGAATGTAATAGGAATTTAATTTTGTTTAATGAAAGTAGGTAGATTTGATTTAATAGATTAGACAATTTAGAAGCGTAGGAGGGAAAACGGATATAGACACCCTCACCCTTGTATCATTGTAACAAGGAACATTATCATCATTCAAATTTGATAAGTTGTAGAGCTGTAGTAGAGAGTTGTAGAGAAGAACCCATGTACATGAGCACTTGAGTTAATATATGAACTTTGATTCAATTTCATGGTGTTATGATGCTTACTGTTTACATTAGTTAAATGGTATGTTTACAGTGGTTTTGTTTCTTTGTTATGCATTTTATTTCGATGTTGTGTCATGTCTATGATTTCATGTTGAGTGTATGAAGTCTAAGAGAGGAGAAGAATGATTTTCAATTGTTTCTCTTCCTGATAATTCCTGCAAAGAGTGCAGTGAACGTCCGCAAGGTGTGTGTTGATGAGGATCTAAGTTTTATCTCAGAAAGCTCAGGAGAGATGTCATTCTTCTCATAACCAACAGAAGTGCAGGTGAGGAACAGGGTTGTGCAAGGTGTGTGCAGGTTGGTTCAAGCCTTATAACTTACCAACTTAGGTGAAGGTTGAAGGACTACTGTTGCAAAGAGTGCATAGGGTCAAAGACTCAAATAACCAGAGGTTATTTGAAAGTTGTCGCAAGGAGTGCGAGCAGGATTCCTTTTTGGGGATTGAATTTGCAAGTGAGAGCTCAAGAGGGATAGCACCTTTGAAGTGTTCAAAGGGAGGAAGATATCGAAATCATCCCACAGAAGTCAAGTTCATGTGGAAGGACGCCAAGTCATTTTGGCCAGAGATCCTTGAAGAAGAGTGAACGAATGGTGAAATTTCTACATGGAAGAAGTGACAAAAATCCCGTGGACCATTGGATCTCGCAGATCTGTGAGAAGGTTAAGGCTGAGTGTCTTTTAGCATTCAGAAGCTTAGGAGGGGTAGCGACCATTAGATGAGAAGCAAGAGGAGTCGTTGATCCCCCTTTGGAGTGGAATTTCGACATTTCGACATTTCGGGGTTCGACATTTCGGTAATTCCGATGACAAGGAGTCGGGTCACTTTATGTTGAAAATCCTGAAGTCATGAAATGCGATGTGTCTTTGGAGTAGGACTGTGGTCACGGAGGAAGTAGTCACGTGGATCGAGATTTGGTTAGAGGTAAATCATAGTTGAGCCCATTTTGGAATTTTGGCATTTCGGGGTTCGGGAAGTAGAGGAGGCAGTGATTTTGGAGTCAAGAGTTTCAAACTCCCAGTTCGCGAAATCCCGAAGAGCGAAAGGGAAATTCCTGAAAGGTTGAGGGACAATAGTCGTTGGGCCCCAATCAGGTTTTGGGGTTTTGGGACTCAAGGGTTAGAGTTGCATGGTCAACACAACTCCTGAAGTCACAAAGAGAGAAACGTTGAAAGGTCAAAGGAGTGGTCAAGGTTCAGCGAAAATCCCGAAAGGCCATCGATATATCCAAAGGAGAAATTTCAGAGTTCGGGGAATGGAGTGACCAGTGGTTGGGTTCGTTTCATTTCAAACTCATGGCTACCGAAATCTCGATACAACCAGGACCATTGGATCGAGGGATGCTCATAGTCGTCGATCTCGTCTAAGGGAGCGATTTCTGGTTTCAAGGTTTGAAGAATCAAAAGACTCGACTCTCCTGCATCGTTGAGTAGCGAAATGCGAAAAGTGTCTCTTGGCTTGGCTAAAGGTCATATCTGGTGGTCGTGTGGAGGTGAAGGCTCATGCCTGGTGCACATTGTGCAGGTGGGGTTTTCGTGAAGGACCTGTGGATTGAATTCATGGGGTTCTAGTGAGGGCCCGAAAGAACTATTTCAGTTCTGTGAATTTGAAGAAGATCATTCCTGTGCAGATCTTGGCCCGAGTGTCGGGGGTCTGCACCAGAAAGTAGCAACATAAATAGAAGAAAAATAAGTGAAGTAATAATTCGATAAATCTATTGAGGAGGAAAGGAAAAAGAAAAATGTAGAAAACAGAGGGGATGACACACGCCCCATTCATGTAGATATCCCAGGAACATCTATCGCATGCACAAAGACAGATACAACAGGAAGTGGTTAAGGCCTTGGACTATGGGATCCATTTCAACCAGCTGAAGTGATAAATATGAGAAGCTTCAAGTATGGAAATAAACTGGTAGGATCGTGCAAGAGAGAGTTACAAATATGCCGGTGATGGAAGGGGATCCAATACCAATGGTCACTCAGGTACCATTCACGGGAGATGTTAGAGAGCATGTTGTGGTAATAGCTGGAGTTGGTTCTGCATTTGTGGATGCCAATATAGATAACATACAGAGGTTATGCAAACAAAATGAAGAGAAGGAGTTAAAGAGCACATAACTCAAGGAAAATCTCTAGCAGATGAAAGTAGATGAAAGAAGCCTCCAAAGCTTCAAAGTCAATGCCAAGAAGGTTAGAAATGACTTGGAAGGTACCATTATTGACATGTACGCCCATCTACACCTCTTCCAAGTTGCAGTTACCATATTCATCAATCAAAAAAACCAGATACAAATGAATTTGGTGCATTACAATATTATCCATGAAGGTATAGATGACATATATAGGTGGATAGAGGAAAATATTGATGCACCTTCTAAATTATATAGGTTGTCAAAATCTGGGAGAAAGAATGATTTTTACACATTGGATCATTTCGAACTGTTAGAACAGAGAGATGATAGAGAAGTAACAAAATATATGGAAATATGTTCAAGGATCCACAAGGATACTCAGGAACTTATCAGAAATGGCTGCCTCCCAAGGTTAGATGAACCCGAAAAGAAACTAGTAGCGGAAGAAATGGTAAATGCATCTCAGGACACCAAAAATCGAAGGAAACAAATAGTTGAAGAAGCTACCTTCCTCTCAACCAACCTTATTGATCAACATATGCTACAACTAGTAAAAATTCATACAATGGTGCAAGATTTCATGACAAATTTTGATAAGGATATGAGCACCCTCAATGAAAATATTTCTCTGAAGAATGAAACATTAGAACAAATGACATACAGGAGGATCAAATCACTCTATGACTAGTTGGAATTTTGGATGGCCTACAACGGAAGTAAAAGTTCATAGGAAACGGACATGATACCTACCTTTTCTTTCGTCCTTTTCCCAACTACTCTCATTTTTTTCCCTTGTTGCACGCTTTTCATTAGGGAAAAGAATATGAATCATTTTGTAACTACCTCTTCAAGAAGAATATGAAAGGACACATGGGAGTTACTAATTTTTGTATAAAATAGGATAGAAGCTCATTTGAAAATGACTTTTGGATTTTCAAGCATTGTATAGACCCAATAAATTTTTCAAGAACATATACTTTGTTAACTAATATTTATAAGCCCTCAAGGACAACATATTATAGAATAAATTATGTATAGAAACAGATCGAAGCTTTGAACTACTTCAAGTGAAGATAACTACTATTTCTATTGACTGTAAGAATGTTTGTTTGTTGTAGACTGATTCTCATACAATATTTTTCATTCTACGGTTATTGATGTTTGTTTGAATATTTCAATGCCTTGGGATTTGTGTGTTGTTATTGTATACATTGTTTTGATCTAGACTAATCTAATTATATACATTTGTATGCACTTGTATCCAATCTTACTCTTTTATTGCATCTAATTGTATTAAAGTTGTCCAAGATTTTGGTTGCATTTATAACTCACCGGTTACTTGAGTGTGCTCCTATGTAGGATAGGTTACCATAGATTAATAATAGATTAGTAATATTTGCATACATAGTATTCATCTACATATTTTCATTACATCCTTAGCATCCATCCACCCCCACCGATACATCAGACCGTAACCGATAACAAAACCAAAACACAACACTCAATGGCAGTCAGTCCAAATTTTGGATGGGACTCCTAATTCAAAATATGTATAGTCTAGTTGGGACCGTATACCGGGGTGCACCCCTTGTTGTTGTTGGGAAAATTTGAACTCGTCAACACTACCCAAATGAATTTGGAACACAAAGGTATATAGAAAAACATATTTTTACATGTGGATCTCTAGAAATCCACCTTGCAACAACTAAAATCATAAATTTCATCATTTAATATCCATACCCAAGTCCTCAGGGATCACCCCCAAACTTGGTTGGAAGCTACCAAATGTGCCAAAGAAGCATAAAAAATATTCTCCACCAAAAACAGAATCCCTCCATTATTCCTCACCCTCGACCCACTAATATGTCCCCTCCTACTACTCCTCTCAAGATCCAAAAATAAACTAGGGTAGAAATGGTTGAATTCCAACTCAAAGGCCTTTGTTATAATTGTGATGATAAATATTTTATGGGGCACAAGTGCAAAGAAAAAAATATTTTTATGGAAATTTATGAGGATGTTTCTGAAAAGGATGTTGATGTTTCCCTTGTTGAAGAGATACCCTAATAAGATGATCCTACTACTCCCTCCTACCCTCCTAAAGTTGAACTATTAATTTCGCTAAATGCCCTCACTGGATTCTATCCTCCCCAAACCCTCAAGATAATTGGCTACATTAAACATAGGAAATTCATCATCCTAGTTGACAGTGGCAACTGTTACACATAAAAAATACTCACTTTGATAGTGTCGCAAGTGTCATCATTACAAAGGTCCCAAGTGTCGCATTTTGCTCACAAGTGTCGTAAGTGTCGCATTTTGCTCACAAGTGTCAGGGAAGCATGCTGCCATGATGCCTATGTCGTGCCTGTAAACGACATGAGAAGGACACTTGAAATACCTCACACATTTTATTTGGAAGAGGAGAAATGAGTCAGCAGGCTTGCAAACCTTTTGCCATCTGAAAGCACCTCAAAAACTGAGTTTTTGGAGGGGATTGCTCCCCTATACCTCTTCTGGGAGCATCGGTGCTCCCCCTTACACTGTCTGGGAGCGTTATAAAGATCTTCTGGCCCTTTTGAGGGAGCTCTATGGATTTTGAAAGCGTTGGCGCCCCCCTAAAGCCTACTAGGGAGTGCTACAATGCTCTGATGGTCCTTTTGAGGGAGCGCTACCTATTCTGGGCAGTAGTTAAGTTGTTGATATGAATGGGGGAAGGATCCTTTCATTCTTGGAAGGTAGTTGGATTGGAATCCCTAGTCCAGCCATGATCTTAGGGAAGATCCTCAACTGAAGGAGGAAAATCCTCACCTTCCCCAAGGATATCTCAAGTTGTTGAGCCTATCCAAGGCTATATAAGCAAGCTTTCTAATGGTGAAAGGAGGATTGGAAAGGGAGAATAACACCAAACTTATGATCTCATAAGTAGTGTTGGAACAGAGTAAGAATTGCTAGCATGAAACCTATGATCTCATAGGAAACACAAAGTGAACTAAAGGAGAGTGATCAGTGAAGTTTCTATCATCCAGGTCGTGGATCTTTCGAGCAAGGGTTAAAAAAAGAGGATTTGATGAAGCTGTCGCATTCGCATCTATGATTATAAGTACTACTATCACTGTTCTCATTAATATGTCACGCTTGGAATGTTTCTTTCTAAGTTGTTTTCAATCTCACATGAATTTGTCTATTTAGTAAATAGACCTATTTTGGACTAATCTTGATAGAGTAGGAAGTGGTCATACTTTGTTTGTCTACAGGTCTCATCGAGGAGCAAAATATTGGAGCTCAACTCGGAGTGTGCAAGGACAAACACCGGTAAAAGGTACTTATGTTCTCCTTCCTCCTCATGCATTAGTTTGTATAGATCTGAAAGGAAGTCAGTGTCCATGTTAAGCACTTTCTGTCTTAGAGTTAAGAGTCTAGCTCTTTGAGGCGATCTAGCTGTCCGCAGGGAGATTTTCCTACAACAACAACACCCATGATTTATTCATTATTGCACTTCCCAAGAATTCAATTTCTATATCCATTCAGTCAACAATTTTCAGGTCATGATTTCCAATGGTTTTTCCATGAAATATGGGGGACATTGTGAAAATGTGTTCCTACAGATTGGTTAGTACCACCTGATATCTCATATGTTTTCTATAGACATGGTTGGTTGTGACATAGTGCTCGGTGTTGAATGGTTATGCACTCTTGGCTCCATTATCATGGATTTTAAGGACTTCACCTTTAAATTCCAATAGGGGGGACAAAAATATAAGTTCCAATGCATCACAATAGGCTCACCTAATATCATCAACTCACACTAAATGGAAAATATCCTAAAAAAAGGTCATTCTGACATTATTTCCCAACTCCCTTCTATTGAAAACATGGAGACACCTTTTGTGCATCCTGACCTCCAATATATCATCTCTTGATACCAAGTTATTTTTAACACCCCCCATGGCCTTCCCCCTTCCCATGGATTCCATGATCATTCCATTCCTCTAGTCCCTGGTAGTATTCCTCCCAATATTTTCCCTTACCGTGATCCCTTTTCCCCGAAAAAAGAAATTGAGAAACAATTTCAAGAATTGCTAGCAACAAGTGTTGTCCATTTGAATACCACCCTATATTCTTCTATAGTAGCTATGGTACTCAATAAATAAGGCACTTGGAGCGATTTTCATTCCCTCAACAAAATCACAATCAAGGAAAAATTTCCCATTCTTGTCATTGATGACCTTTTGGATGAATTGAGTGGTGCTCAATACTTTACCAAACTTGATCTTTGTTTTGGATACCACCATATATGCATGAAGGAACAAGAAATTTCCAAGACTACATTTAGAACTCATGAGGGTCACTATGAGTTCTTGGTCATTCCCTTTGGCATGTGTAATGCTCCCTCCATTTTTCAAAGTCTCATGAATCATGTCTTATGTCCCTTCCTCTGTAAATTTGTCTTAGTTTTTTTTTTATGATATTATCATCGATATTAAAACTTGGCAATCCCATCTCGCCCATGTGGATCAATTTCTCCATCTACTATATTAGCCCCAACATTTTATTAAACAATCTAAATGTGCATTTGGAGCCTCTGAAGTTGAGTACCTGGTTCATATTGTTGACAAGGATGGTGTACGAGTCGATCCTAAGAAAATTGAAGATATGAAGGATTGGACTTGCCCTAAAACTCTTAAAATCTTGTGTGGTTTCCTAGTTTTAATAGGCTATTATCACAAGTTTTCTCAGAATTATGAAAAATTTGTAGCTCCTCTCATTGCTCTCCTTAAAAAGAATGCTTTCAGTTGGACTCCAGAAGTTGATCAATCCTTCCAATCCTTGAAAGATGTTATGTGAAAAACTCTTGTCCTAGAACTACCAAACTTCACCAATAATTTTTTCCTAGAATGTGATGCGCCGTGGAAAGGAATTGGGACAGTCCTCATGCAAGATGGTCGAACATTGGCTTTCACTAGCCAAAAACTATCAGAGCGACATTTGGGACAATCAAACTATGAAAAGGAAATGTTGGATACTATGCATGCAGTGAATCTTTTGTGTCCTTATCTATTAGGGAAATGCTTCCAAATTAAAATTGATCATCGTAGCCTTAAGTATTTTATGGAAAAGAGAATTTCAGCCCCATAGCAACAAAAATTGGTGACCAAGATGTTTGGATATGATTATGACATCCTCTACAATAAGGGAAAATAAAATGTGGTTCTTGATGCTCTTTCAAGGAAATATAAAGACAAAGGGTCCCTTTTTTCCCTCGCATTCACTGTAGCAGATTAGCTTGAGGTCATTCACCAAGAATGGTTGCAAGACCCCAAAATTTCTAGCCTATTCCAAAAATTGTAACAATATACTCAAGATTCTCCAGGGTACTCTTGGCACAATGACGAGATTTGTTATAAAGATCACCTTTATTTAAGAAAACAATAGAACCTTAAATCCATGATGCTCTCTGAGTTTCATGTTTAACCAGCAACTAGGCGTTCAAGGTTTACCAAAACCTATGAACGGTTCAAATGTTATTTTTTCTAGGACAACATGAAACAACACATCCACACCTTTGTGATTGAATGTGATACATGTCAACGCAATAAGAGTGAAATAATCAAATCTCTAGGAACACTCCAACCACTCTCGATTTCACCTACCATTTGGAGGGATATTTCTATGGATTTCATTGTTGGCTTACCTAAATCGGGAAATAATTCAATCATCATGGTGGTAGTAGATCATATTTCCAAATATGCTTATTTATGTGCTCTTCAACATGTTTTGTTTACCGCATCCAGGGTGGTTCAATTTTTTATGAATAATATATTCAAAATCCATGGCATGACTCATTCTATTATCTCTGACCATGACCCAACTTTCACCAGCAATTTTTGGCAAGAATTGTTTAGACTCGAGGGAAACCAATTGCATATAAGCACCACCTATCATCCCTAGATTGATGGATAAATTAAAACTATCAACAAGAGTTTGGAAATGTATTTATGGTGTTCTGCGTCTGACAGAAAAAAATAGTGAGCTCAATGGTTACCCCTAGCTTAATGGTGGTATGACACATCTTATCATACTTCCCTATATGAATGGTGGTACAACACATCTTACCATACTTCCACTCACATGAATCCATTTGAATCAATATAAGGGAAAAATACACCATCGGTTGTCAACCTCCCCGAACCTTGAGGTGTCTCCAAGGTTCGGGAGGTTGAAAAAAATCTTACAATTTACGCAACCATTCTCCATACCCTCAAAGAAAATTTGGTCCTAGCTTAGAATTGCATGAAGCAACAAGTAGATCAAGGTCGTTTCAAACGTCAATTTGTTGAATGGGACCAAGTGGTTCTTCATTTTCAACCTTATAAGAAGACTTCACTAAAATCTGAACATTGTTAGAAAATTACCCCCAAATTTTACGATCCTTATACAATTATCAAGAGAGTGGGGTTTGTGGCCTACCAATTAGCTCTACCCTGTCACTCTAAGCTCCATCTTGTTTTTCATGTTTCATGTGTAGAGAAAGTGATTGGAACTAAGTACCAGAATCAAACCAATTTCCTTGAGTTGGATGAAGAAGGTTCCATTTTGTTGTAGCCACAAGAATTATTAGACCAACATGAGCGTTGTCTCTATCAATTCACCATCAAGGAAATGTTAGTTCAATGGAAGGATACAGCTTCCGAAGATGCCACCTGGGATATTGCTACCATTTTGCAACAATTTCCTCATCTCAAGCCTTGAGGACACAACTATTTTTCATGGGGGAGGGCATGTTAGGGACCTAACCTCCCTATCCCCTCATGTAGGTCAAATAATATATTTTCCATGTAATAAATTTTGACATCAATTAATAAGACCTATTTTATAATGTGAACAAGTCTAATGTAAGAATACTCAATAGAATCTTTCGCTTCTAGAAATATCTTCCTCTAGAATGTTCATTAGAATATAGAATTAGTATAAATAGGAGTAGAAGGCATGATAAAGTATTGTCTTCAGAATTATTGTAATAGAGTTATTCTTCATTGGAGGTTTCCCCCTCAAACAGGAAAGTGGATTTGGATTTCTATCATTGAATTTATCATTGTTGGTGTTGTTATTCTCTATATTTTTTTGTTCCGCTAGTATTTGGTGCAATATTTATGTTTCTACTTATTATAATATATCTTGTACCTTACAACATCTTCGACCACCATGCATTAATGGTAGAATTGTTGGTGTCTAGAAGCTTGTCCTTAAATGTTGGAAAATCATTGGATGATTATATGGAGGTTGTGTGTTATTTCTTGGAATATTTAATTAAACCATTCCTAAACTGATTTCTTGACTGTTGTTTTCTCAATTTCTAGACTGTTTTTTTCTCCCTTCAGATCTGATTTTAAATTTCAATTTACAACTTTCTAGTTTTATGTGTATATGTTTTAATTTGGTTCATGTTGTTCTAGTTTAAGCTCGAAACCATGTTCTGGAGGAAGAGCTCACTCCATGAGAATAGAGCACTATGATGTACAATACTCTTTCATTTGTTTTTATGTGTGTTTATTTATTTATGTATCTTGATTTTATGTTACGGTACTTTAATTCTGCAATGATATTTTTATTCCTAGATTAAGTAATGTAATTTCCTTTATGTAGAAGCATATTAGAAAATGACTGAAATTAAAGAACCCAGAGTCTGCATATACATTGCACGACATCTCGCAAGCATTAGGACCCTAGGTTGACAATTTAATGACAATCTATTTGATTATTCTTGTTGCAAAAAATGAGGTAATTAAAGAGCCCATCATTTTTACGTCATTGTCAGGGATTGAACTCGAGTCACCTGCATTACAAGAGAGAATGACTTGAGGGCTTACCTAGTTCAGATGGGATCAAATTTATCTAGTTGAATCTCTCGTGATTTTCCTTGAAGGTTTTGGAAGGTAAAATGAATCTTTTTTACCATAGGTGAATTTTGGCAAGGTAAAATGGTAAAAATGAGCCCTATTTCCCATATATAGACTAATGTTTGACCTTTTTTGGGTCCAAAACAACCATTTTTTCACCCTCATCACTTCTAGTTTGTTCTTTGATATTGTTTTATGATATTTATACTGCATCATTTAACCTTTGGACTAGTATGGTTTATTATGTTTTACAAGATTAGCAGATATTATTTTTGGTACTTTTTATTTAGTGAACTTTGAGGTAAATGTTTTGATATAGCATATAGCGATAGGTTTTTCCCTGCATTTTTATCTTGCATTATTAACCATTATGTGTGTTGACATTATGACTTAGGTTTGATCCCGTCAAGCTACGACATTATGCTCTCTTATTTGTCGTAGGTTGTAACTTGTACAAGAGTGCCTACCCTCCATGGACTTCTCTAGTTAGAACTCCTTTTCCATTTGGTACCCATGCCAAGTTATTTTTTGTAAGCCTAAGAATCCATATTTATCCCCACCGTGACTTAATATTTTGGAATTCATGCTTCTCTTTTATCTTTTTCTAGCCATGTTCTAAAGGACTTCCCATTATTTTGTTGCTTTATAGGTTCACTTTCTTATTGTTTCTTACATATTTGTGCATACTACTATAATTCCATTCACTTCATCACTCTTATTTCCATTATAGTCACTTTTGACATTACCCACTTACATCTATTGCTTCTATTTTGTGACCTCATATCCTTGGAAAAAACAAATTTATGAGTGGACATAACTTTCCCAGTACCTTTTCTGCATTTGATTTGGATAGGTCTATTCCATGCACTTGGAATTTAGTTGCATTCCATTGAGCCACTTGTTTTCTCCATTGTAGCATACTTTTATCTCTTTTTCGTGCTTATTGAAACATGAAAAAGACACAAAAAATTTATAAAAAATTAAAAAAGAAAAGGGGGGGAGAATTTTGATCTATGTTTGATCTAGTTTGAGTGGCAGTCATTAGTTATTGTCACCATTGAACATGGAACCTATTTGTGTCATAGTCTTGCAGTTGGGATTTGGTATTGTCCTAGGAGTTGTACCATGATTTTGAGCTAGTGCTCTTCTAGTTGGTTATTCTTTCAGTAACTATGGAGAAAGATTCAATGCTTCCAATATTGTTTCTTTATATCATTAATGTTCCTATCAGTGTCATTTCTACCCAAGTCATCATTGTATCATGATATATGTTCAAGGGAACTTTGAGCTTAATTTGGCCATTATGTAGTATTATTGACCTTTCATGTTGGCCATCCCTATGTTAGTATGTACTTGATGGTTTCTTTATTCATACAAACGTCTTGGTTATTGTTTCATGCCAATTGATGTGGGATACCTTAATGCCCTTATTTTGATGGATCTCTTCCTATCGATGCCAAATAATTATCTAGGAAGTAGGTATAGAAACCTTAATAGTACCTTGGGGTTTGTAGACATCAATTGTGGGTTCCCTCACGATTGAAAGTGGGTTAACATCATTGACCCATGATTGATCAATTATACAAGTGTTCGATGACATCTTTTGTATTCGCACTTGCTAGATTGTACTATGTACCTTGGGGTCCATATTCATTATTGATGGGTCCCCTCACGTCTGTTAATGGTTTTAATGAATGCACGATAACCAAATGGTTTATGCCATGATATACCTCAACTCATTTATTTGCATGATGTAGATTCGTACAATCATAGAGTTGGGATTGAATACCTTGGGCTAGGAACATCCTCTTTCGGTGCTACCCTCCTAATTTGCATGATATTGTTTCACTATTTCATGAGTAGTTTGAAGACTAGATGCATAACTTTTATTTGTGCTAAGTGTCTTCCTAGTGTATACTATGACATAGATCCACTTTCTATTTTCTCATGGATATGATCTTTTATATGACATGGGTCCACCGGGTACTTTTTTTTGGCCATGATCATGCATTCTATATATGTCATGGATCCACAATGTATTGTGTTGGAAGTT
Source organism: Picea sitchensis (assembly GCA_010110895.2). NCBI lineage: Eukaryota > Viridiplantae > Streptophyta > Pinopsida > Pinales > Pinaceae > Picea > Picea sitchensis. Next base: position 53,701 of record SNQJ01S0046049.1, read on the forward strand.
GTAATTATTGATATATCTAAGCATGGGTATTCCCTCCTCGAGGATGATTTATATGTGATTGGTTAATTTTTTCTTGCATGTACTTCCTAGTTCATTGATCTACAAAACTCCTCCTTAGTCCACTCATCAATGATTATTATTGTAATTTATTATGGCCATCAAGTTCTTTTCTTACTTCACACATTAGGGGGTATTTTTTACACTTCTATTTTGAACCATATGCCAAGATAGATGTAAAAGACCGAAATACAGTATCAGATGAAGAGGAATTTTCTCACAAAATAATTGATTATCAAAAGGACAACAAGGTTGTGCTTATCCTAGTAAAAATAATGGTTTTCCACATATTTCTTATATATTAGATGCAATTGGTCATGGTTTTCCAATATAAAACCCATAAATACCCCTTAAACCTCTAAAAAATATAAAATCATGAGATGATTTGAAAAAAAGTGAGTTGGAAAAAGCCAAAAGGCTCACATGAAAGTTATCCATGGCTTGTATTTCCAACACTTGCATGCCATCCAATCTACTATTATTTCCTCAAGAATCTGTAAGTATGAGAAACAATGATAAGGGACTGGAGTCTTTATGCAAGCGTCCTTATGTTATCAAATTGTATTGACAATCCTTGGTCTTGAGTTTGATACCATTATTGAGTGTTGGGAATCAACATTAGTGTGATTAGAGCTTAGGTGAGAGATATTATCCATTCACTTGTCTATATTGTCGTGATAAAATTCTATATCATGCTTGTTTAATGGAGGCGGACTTGGGACTAAGGAGGAGGAATTTGGGTCTTGGGAGCTAATAGTACAATGGTGAATCTCAAGGCGATCATCATTGTTGTAACTCTCATTCACTAAATATAGATCTATCTTCTCCCCCCCCCAAAAAAAAAACTTTATGTTTATGATTCTCTTTTGCATCTTTAATGATATTTTGTGGATCTAATTAAGCTTGAGTTATTAGATTAAATATTTTTTCATGAAAAAAATTATTTATTGTTTTATGAAAGAATGAGGAAGGTATTACTTGTTGGATGAGTATGCAAGTTATTTGGTGAAGAAATGGATCTAGAGTGATATCAAGTGAAATTCATTGGATACTTTTGACAACCATTCAAAATAGGCATTCTCCTTCTTCCTTGTCTCATTTTCTTTTGAAAATGGATGTTAGTATTAGGTGAAAGAAGAACATTGTTTGTCCCTTTGTTTGTCATTGAATTTAGACCCATTCATTGAGGTTATATATGTGTGTGTGTGTGTGTGCCATTGAATTTACACCCATTTGATGAGGGTTTGATTGCTTTGTTGTGTTGGAAATTGTATTCATTGCTTCCAATGAGTTTCACGACATGGGTTAGCCCCATCTCATGGATCCTAACTATGACGATTATGGTAGAGAATAATGCCTGAAGGTTTTGGTATAACTACAATTTTAGTCCAACAAATAGTATCACAATGACATGTCTCGAGTTAAAACTTCCCCAACAAACACTGGGGGGAGATTGTTGGACATTAGGTTCAACACTTCCCACAAGTTTCACGACATTGGTTAACCCCCTCTTGTGGATCCTAACTCCAGTAATTGTGGTGGAGAATAATTCTTGCGGGTTTTGGTCTAACATAAATCGTATTCCAACAAGTTGTAGGTATATTTTCCTATAAAAAAGGGTTCCATTTTTCTTGACTCGAAAAGAATGTATTATTAAAACCATTTCTACTATAACTACATGGATATTTGACCTAGAGAAGCTAAACCAAGAGCTAGACCACCTTTAAATAGTCTTTAGGAAGAATGGTTCAATAATAATCACATCAACAAAGGAATCCATCAAGAACAAAACATAAGACACAACCAACTTGCCAAAGTCTTAAAAAAGAAAAATATTATGGTGGCTTTTACTCCCCCAAATGCCAGTAAGGGTTAGGTTTACTCAACAAAGGATGAAACGGTTCCAGGGAAACAAAAAGGAATATACACAATACCCTATCACATGTGGCAAAGTATATATTGGATAAACTAGTAGGTCATTATAGGCCTCGCTAAAATACTATGCAACTGACATCTCTAAAGACAGAGATTCAAGATCGTCCCTCGTATAAGAACACTACCTAAAGAGGAGGGTAAATGAGATGTCAAATTGAGAAGCAGGGAAACATGATTAACAAGGTTGATATGATGAAACTAAGAGACACATGGAAGATATTCATTAACCAACTTTGTCAACATAGTAACATAACTCATATAAGGGTGGATACTAGTGAATATGCCTCATGATTGGTAATGTGAGTGCAAGTGCATAGAAACTAAGAAATTGCAATCACAAGAGTAAACATTAACAAGGAGAGGCTTAGTCACACTTTCCTAAGTGAAAGGTTAAGGTCACACTGACTCCAAATAAGGAAAGTTATAGCATGAGGATGCATGATAGGTTTAGGTTCATTTGAGGCAAGGCTATACTCATGGTTTCTAAAATGAAATGAAATGACAACATAATTTCACAACCATTGAAGAAAAGGAGAATGATAAAGCATGTTGCGGTATTTTTACTGAAGGTAGGTTATTTCCTTAAAGGTTTAACTTGCAAGGCATGAAAAAACAAGGTCTCTACCCTTTGACAAAATTCATACAATACAAGAGTCTTAGGTTGCAACTCTAGGAGGGATCCAATGAAATAAGGGTGGTCACAATTGCTAAAATGAAAGCTTAGGTTATGATCCATTCAAAAAAAAAACCATTGATAGTTTGGGTCTCTAAGGGTTTGACGAGGTTAGTGATAGGATAGGGTCGCAAAAAATTCCATGAAGTGAGAACAATAAGACTAAATCATGTGATGTTCAACAATGAAGAGTTCAATAGAATAAATGGTTCTTGGTTGGATGAAGGATAGATACAAGGGGATGCCACAATGATTTTAACAAAGGCAAGTGATAAGGGTAATTCATAATTTGATTCCTACTAAATGAAACCCTCTTTGTTTCACTAATTTATGTGAATGAGATTGTTTTAAGTCACTTGAAAATAATAAGTCTTGAATGCCTGGGATCCATTCACATAAGGACAAATTGCTAATATTGAGAGGAATAAGTCTCTTGCTAAACACCTATTTCAAAAAGGTGATTATTTTGATGATTGTGATAGATCATGTCAGAAATTTTCAAGCTCAATATTGTGATAATATCACTAAGACACCCTCGAATAGATGAATACTTAGCTACTTGGGTAAACTTGTAATGAGAATAATGGAGAGTGTAAAGGGAAAGGTAGTCCCCACTCTAGGATTCATACTTCATGATGTGACCAATCACTACTACAAATATGAATGACCTCTTCTACCACTAGATTTTCATTGGATTATGCAATTAAAATATGGTTAGTGATAGGGATTTCGATGTAATATTCAAACTAACATTTACTAGAATGAGTTCCTTAGAGCTCATCATTAGTGATTAAAATGAAATACAATATTCATAAATGAGTTTGTGAAGCCTAAAGTGGAAATTGATGAGACTTGGCCTTCCATTTTTTGTCCAAGTATTAAACCCTAAAACCCAATTGTATGTTAGGAAGTTTCGACTCTCACAAGGCACGAAGGAGCAAATTTTCTTTAAAAATTGAAAAAGGGGTTCTCATATATAATGTTCCTAGGAAGGATAATATGGGGTTTCTTGGGAGGTACCCAAGGGGTATAATGAATATAACGAAATAAGGTTAAACGTTCTATAGTTTTGATTTTTTCTAGTATGTCATGATCGGAATTGGGCTAGGCAATATTTTCGAAAATTACAATTTTGGATTTGATGAAATTGTTATTTTTAATATAGAAATGGGTTTAGAACCCTCAAATAGCCCTAGTACAACTAGATTGTTCAATGTTAACATATGATATCTATAATTCCATCCATGGATGATTTTAGGGGCTAAATTTCGCTAATGGGCTAATTTTCCATGGTTTTTCCCAAAAACAGATTTGCTATTCTAAAAATTATTCCCCCAAATTCTATAGGATACAATTATTTTACCTTAAAAATCGCCAAAATTTTATACAAACTATATAAAATCCTTAGAAATTTGAATATTTTTACAATAATATCACCAAACATTTATAGTTGGAATACGAAGGATTAGTAAGATTCAGTTTCGACATTTGAAAATAAATTTCCATCCTTAAAATCATCCCTAATTCCATCACTCTAAAATGATTCTTGTCAATTTTTAGGTTATAAATGTCAATTTCCCTTCTTGTTATTTTGAGTCTCAAAAAAGGGAAAATTTGTAGAACATTTAGACTATCACAATGTAATGTGGTTATGATCATGGAATAGGGACATTTGGTAGTTGGTGGGTAATAAAACTGCCCACTAGATATTTAGAAGTAATAATATAACAATGAGGGGTAGTTGACAAAGAAACTAACGAAAAATCATGAGAAAATGTATATACACAAGTATTATTATATTGGACATGTAGAGTATTTGGTTGTAGAAAGCATGGCTTGTGAAATGATTCCTTCAATAAGGAATATTTGGTGGTGTTACTCTACCTTAAAGGTCTTGTCTATATTCCTGTGTTATCTATTCTTTTGTGGATAATGTTTTTTGAAGTTAAGGGTTATCTTTTATATTTTATCTACCAAATTTTACTACAAGTGGTATCAGAGAAATTTATCGCACAAGAAGTGGAAGAATTTCTTCTTTTTGTAGTTTTTCCAAGGGAAAAAGAGGGTGGTGACATTTAGATAAATTTATGAAATTTGCTATGCAAAATAAACCAACTATAAATGTGAGTTCCTCTAAAAACAATATCCAAGTTTAAAACAAATTAAAAAAATTGTTCTAAATGGAGTCCGAAAAGTGAAGATGTTGTTGATTTAACATCAATGATTTTAGGCATTTCTTATGATGATTGCATGGATATCAAAGAAAATATATTTTGCAAAGTACCCAGGTTTCCACTAGACTAATGCCAATAGATTCATAGTGGTTGTGAAAAATTGTAATTGGGGTCATAATAGAGATTCCAATAAATATTAAGGGACTTATGATCATTTCAAATTTGTTGCCTCAAACCCCTAATTTCACAAAGGAATTCCATTGAAAAGTAAGTGATTTTTTTCAAAAGCCGAGTTTTGTTTTTGAGTGTTTACAAGAATGATGCATTTTACATGAAACTTTGATGATTGTAGTATTAAAGAATACATCGAAGAGATAAAGTTGTTTTTTCCAAAGAGTTGGAGAGCTTGGATAAGTCATTATTTCATAGATGATGCTAACATATAATGGAAATTTCTTAACTTTGATTGGTCACAACACTTTTAGATGAAGAGTATGCGACATGTGTTTTTATGGTATTAACCAAAATGATGAGAGAACCAAGGATATATTTTCAATTACAAATTCTCTACTATAGGTTCATGGATAGTTTTAGGAGGAGAATGCCACTATTTCAATAAAATCTAGTAGCAAGAAGAATTTAATCAATGTTAACTTGACTAAAACATTGCAATTCCCCACAAAGCATATTCAAAGAACATAATTTGAGGGTGAGAATGTTCAAATTTTTAAATATTTAAAAATTATTATAGATAAATGTGTTTCGCATTTTGATTTTCATGCTATAGATATAGATGATGTGTTTCACATTTTGATTTTCATTCTTGCATATCCTTGGATGGACTTAGTTGGTACAGTTAATATTAATGTGAAAAAGAAGTTTTTGAAGTTTTGTTCCAAGAAAAAGGATATCACATTACAAGATATTTCTCTTAGTTCACAAAAAAAGTTGCAATCAACACATAGAGAAGTCCTTGAAAGGAAACTAATTATAGAAACAATAGATGAAGATTTTGAGGTTGAATCAAAGGAATATTATACAAAATCACCTGAGGGAGAGCCCTAGGAAGGGTATACAAAGGACAAAGAAGCTAAGGAGTTGTATGACTCATAGGATCCATTTGTTGAATACTCAAAGAAAGAAGAGCCAAAAGCTAAGGTTGTTGTTTATCACCACACACACCACCCTGAGAAACAAAAATCATAAAGGCAAGGTTCTGAGCATCAACAAATTTTCCATGGACTAACACAGAACCATAAAGGCACCCATTATAGTGTTGGTTGTGGAGTCTGATTATCTTCCTGATTCAGAGGTCCTTGCTTTCAGCAGTGCTTATACCCCATGAAGAATTTACACCCTAGAAGTATGTACACTCTTCCATGTGGGGGAGTGTAGAGGGGGGGTACCCCCTCTACGGGGTCCGGGGGGGCTATCCCCCCTGCTAGGAGGTTCAGGGGAAA
>SNQJ01S0046050.1:23793-35174 GCA_010110895.2 Picea sitchensis
GCTCCATGTTGGTCTCAACTGAACCTTTGAAGCATGCCTTATACGCAAGCCTTGTATAACTTTGCCTTTGCGTCTTGACACCTTGACCCATGGAGGAATTTTCCCCGAGTGTCCTTTTCCTACACATGTATCCTTGCTATGAGCATTAGTATGTTCCTTACGCTTGGAACTAGTATGCTTACGACACTCGTCCCTCCTTTGTAACATAACATTCTTTTATTCTTTTTCAAGCTCTTTAAAAATATTGAAAAAGACAAAAAAATAAAAAAATACCCCAAAAAGAGGACGGGAAATATATTTTCTTTTTATGGAAACACAATGAGTCTCCCTTGTATAAAGCACATCCTTCCATTTGTTCGTCAAGCTTTGGGATTTAATATGACCTTAGGAAGCTGTTCTCACTACATAGAGTTGTGTCCTCCTCCATTTGGTTATTCTTCCAAACACATGGAGAGTTCGCGTTGCCTCCTGCATCGTTAACTTATATCAGTGTCATGCTTCCTGAGTCTGATCATCTATTGTGCTATTGTCCAAGGGAAGTTTTACCCAACCTGAGTTGGTCTTTCTACAATTTGTCTCTTGACCTCATGTCTGACCATCCCAAAAGTCTAATCAAGTCCTTGTTCAAAATCAATGAAGTTCTCTGTCTGATCACCGAGATCCTCTTGTCTGTTCCCTATGAGTCGTCGAAGGCCTTTGGGTAGTGAAGTCGTACACTCACATTACACTCCTACCCGAGTTTGAAGATCTTGAAGTTGTTGCTCGAGCTCTGAAGGCCTCATCTCCAACCATTAGGCATCGTTGGCTTCTTGAAGATGGATACTATACATGTATATCTTTGATTTTGAGATGTAGATCCGTTCTGTATTGATCGCGGCTACACTTTATATAGTTATATGACATGGATCTGCAGTGTATTTGATTGAAAGCCATGATTTATTTCATCTCGAGCATGGGTATGCCCGCCTCATAGAGGGAATTGTTATTTTTGCAGATGGCACGTCCTGAACTCTGGTCCTGGGCTCACTCTCTTCATACGTTGGTGAATATTTGTAATGTATTTCGGCCATCGGATGCTCTTCTGACCTAACACATTAGGGGGCAACTTTTATAACCCTAAATTTCTCCATACATGCATACCTGGCATTTGGCCCTCTTACTTGCTATTTTTTCCAATCCATCACTGAATAGCTCTTCTTAAAAACACTATTTTTGAAGATGTACGTGCTCTGCACCATTACTTCCTGCGTACACATGCATGTTGCACCATTGCAGCCCGCGTACATATGCTATCTGCACCATTACAGCCCGTGTATACTTGCAAAAGTTGCAAAAAAATAAAAAGTTGCAAGGAATTCGTTGAGATTACGGGCTATTGGGTAGTTTCCCAATTGATCCACCGCCTATAGTCCATCACCCAACTGAATAACCATCCTTTTGTCATATAAAGGAGGCGTTGGGGTCTCATTCCTAAGCTAAGCATAAGAACAGTGAAACTCTGCCCATTTCACATCCCCTCCTTGCCCCAAGTAATTACAACCACCTTGTGAGATTTGCATGAGAATTTCCCATTTTGCCTTTTTCCTCCATCATAAGCCTATTCCATTTCGCTAGAGAGAGGTTGAGAGGAAAAAGATACGTGGAAGCGCAGTTGGAGCTTGGTGAAGAGGAGCCCAGACCAGGTTCGTGGAGCAGTCGTCGACTTTGTTGTATGTAAACATTGTGATATTAATAAAAGAAATACTTTTCCTGTCCCGAAATATGATGTGTCAAATGTTTGTATTTGATTTATGCTTTATTCTAACATCTAACCCATGATTTATATATGAAATGCATGTTTGTAGTTTCATGTTTATATGTTTGTGAATGCAGGTCAGCCTTGGGAGGAGGCTTGCAGTCAGCGGAGCTATCAAGCGCAAGAGGATCGACACCGGACGCGGAGTAAAAGGTAAAGTTACCCGATCTTTTCACTTTGTCTTTCATGTATGAATTTGGGGAATGTTCGGGGTAGTTAGAAAAGTAGCAGACTTTTAGACGGTTAGATTTGCCTACATGTTGAACCCTGGTGTAGTCCATAGGGGGGTTTTCCCGCTATAGCACACTCCCGTTTGTATATGTTTAGTTGAAGAATATTTTCACCCCAAAATTATATTTTTGAAAGCAGAATGTCTATACAGAGACCAAATTTAATTTTGGAAGCGGAATGTCTATACATAGACCAAATTGGTCATAGCTACAGAAGAAGAAAAACGTACACAATCTCATTTCCATCTCCATAAATTTTATTCAGTGTCTATACAACTCACCAACGATTACTCCCTCATTCTATCAACGTTATTATCCAAGATTCAAAATAATTTTTCAATGATGTTGGTGGCGATCTTCATCAAATACGGATTATTTTGTGAATAAGATATGGAGAAACATTGTTTTTTGACACTATTTTATGATAATCATTGCAAAAGCTTATGTTGATAAATGTTGGAGATTTTTAAGGTTACGATTATAAATGTGGGATAACTATGTTTAGCATTTATTATATCATTCGAGTACTCGTTGTTTTTTGGGAAAAGTTGTAAAAGTAAAAATGTTTGGTAAACAAGGGATACTCCACAATATTAATTATTCCTCTGTTGGGAGTTTATATCCGGACATGGAAAAACATTGACTATTTTTTTGATAATCATTGTAAAAGTATTGTTGATGAATGATGGAGAATTTATGTTTAGCATTTATTAGATCTTATTTCACTTTTTCTATTTTACTTTTTATTCCAATAAATATTGTTTTAAAATAACAATCACTAAAGCAATGGCCAGAGTGATTTTTTTTCTCACAAAAACACTTAGGATTTTCTATTAAACAAGAGGTTGCAATCCAACTTGACAATATTTTCATACAAAAATAATAACATTTAGATACAAAATAATATTTGAAGGTCTTGGTCAAAAGTAAAAAAAATTCAAAGGTGACTATTCAAAGGAAGCTTACTCTCACTTTGTGTACTCCATCTTTCCCAAATGCAACAAGTGTATTTCCTTACAAACTAACTAAGAAAATAAATAGTGCAACAACACAAAAAAAAGAAGAAAAAAAAAACATTCAAAGATAACTAATAACATGGTCCATGAAGAACCACTACAAGCATATCCTCCTATGGATCCTCTCCCTTTGTTTCCATGTGCTCCCCTTTCTTCAATTTGATGATAGTATAAGCCTTTGTTGCACAATGATCCAATTATTGTGCACGAGGAAGCAACATGCCTTGGTTGCCCTTTGAGGTGGGATGGCCATTGGAAGATGAGGTTTAGGAGAAACAAGCATCCATAAAGGAAGGAGAAGAAACAACTTCTATGGGAATGACAAGATGAGTGTCAATTCTACCTAACGTTCGTTGGAGAGAGCTAACATGCACGTTTGATCTCTTCATGCTTGCGATGATGGATGCTCATAAATTCATCAATGTATAAAGTCCTATTTGAATACTATACGACAATCTGTTATTAAACATAATCTCTAAGTTTACACAAATCCATACCAAATAGAAGTTATAAAATTAAAATTTGTGTAACTGTAAAATTTTGAAACAATTAGAAAAAACATCCAATAGAATTAATACTATCCAAAACACCAGATTGAAGCTTTGAAAACAAAATGTATACTACTAGAATTTTGAATTTTCCCAGAAATAGAATAAAGATTACCTAAATTGCATGTTGCTATATCTAAGGTTTTGGATATCTCTGTGACTTCAAAAGAATGAGTTTCCAACTAAATAGATCAATACATAGCAGATATGTTACCAATTCCAAAGAGCATCATTAAAAAAATGCATTTTAAATAAAATCATATAATACACCGAAGCAACATTAAGCATATTGAAACAATGATTTGCTCATTGCCTGTGCATCATGCCTATTAGATATACACTATTCACCATTAAATTGAGAAGATACACCAAGTAGTAAATCAATCAATGATTGGAAATCTCGATAGTAGACCTAACAATTGATTGCGTGGAAGTCTAGTTTTATTGTATTTCTCGATATTCAAATTTCAGTAATCCAAGGCATTTCCAGATGTACATATATATTGCACACAAAAATTATGTACATCAAATCCCTCCAATGTTTATAAATCAGGGCGCAGTCATAATAGTGTATGCACGATTTTTTTTTTTATTATATATAGACTGCTTGTGGATGTCTTTAAATATTNTAGTAAATCAATCAATGATTGGAAATCTCGATAGTAGACCTAACAATTGATTGCGTGGAAGTCTAGTTTTATTGTATTTCTCGATATTCAAATTTCAGTAATCCAAGGCATTTCCAGATGTACATATATATTGCACACAAAAAATATGTACATCAAATCCCTCCAATGTTTATAAATCAGGGCGCAGTCATAATAGTGTATGCACGANAAAATCAATCTTTAATTAATACATACTTTCGATCATATATAATTAAATGATACAATTTTTCTTTTATATTAAAAAAAATATTTTATTTAATAAAATTATTAATAATTAATTTAAAATAGTATCATAAATCAAGGACATCTATGATTACCAACCACCAATTTCTGGCACGTAGATGTAAATTGATTAAATGTCCATAACATGCAATGTCAATGGACATGAAATCATATTTGAATGGATCGGTGGAGTGTAATAACATTGATTGAAAAGCTCAAGACAATGATATATCGTAGGGAAGTAGCTGTCTATAGACATAGCATGGGCAGAAGGCTATTTGACACTTGTGCGCATGCTCTTCTTCAATCCTCCATCTGGACATGCTCACTTAATATATAATATCCTTATATTGCCACTTCAAACTTACCTATTGCATTTTACCTCTGCTTTATCACTTTTCATTTTTTTTTTTTAATAATATTTTTGTTTGTAAAAAAAAACTTTCACTTCATGGCTCTCTCAAGATAAACACTGACAAAATTTAGCATATATTTATATTTTAAAGAGTCTATTCCTAGCATAATTAGTGTTGTAGAGATTGGAATTTTGTCATGTATTTTGTAGACAATTGGATAAATTTATTTAGAATGAGTATTTATGTTCATTAGCAGGTACATAAGTAATTTATATTCCTTATATTTCACAGTAATATTTTGACAAAATGTTTCTATACATATTCATGAGTGTTATGGTCTGCCATGATGCTGCTTATTTATTACTTGGCACGGTAATAAATTTTCCTGCACAACACCTATTAAAGAACTCTATCAAATCATAGATGTAACGAGATCATCGAATATTGACATTAAATGCTATCAAGTCCTCTCATTTATAAGCTCTTATTAGCCTGTCAGAGTGAAGAGTCTTTCAAAGTGATCTTATAAGTTTAGGCGTAGACTAAAGGCCAAACGAAATGGACCTTTGTCGCAACCCTTTTCTGTGTCCGGACTCCCATCGCCAATCACGTCAGAGCTTCGGCTAGCTACCCGTCCCATCTTGCGACACCTTCTAGAGTCCCATTTTGTCGTCATCCAGTGGTCTCTTCCATCGACCGGTCAACCCACTGCCACACATCTCCTGACCATCATCCCATAACATCCATACATCATCCACATCTAGTTTCATGCATTCAACACCCACCATCAATTCACCACCTACCTCCCATTCAATCTTGCATCCTGCCTCTCACCTGAACCCGCTTGCACCTGTCTCATTCCTCTGCTTCTGAACTAGGATGCTCCGCTCACGCCCGTCTCATTCCTCTGCTTCTGAACCGTGATGCTTCAGGGTCTATTTGAGTAAATATATCGGGCGACATTTAATGTGGAAAAACTCTCTATGCCACTGTGTTTTGAAAGCCCAATTTCCAAAAGGCAGAAAGGAACTCGTTGTATCACTTTTTCTGGTCATGTCAGATGAATTCCTTTAGTAATCCAATACTCAATTTCTTCACTGTTGGTTGTCATTCCAATGTTAATGATAGTGTTAATAGACTGTTGTTTTGATGCTCTTTAACGATACACAAAGGCCGAGCCTTCAGGATATCAAGGATGCAACTGGTATAGAAGACAAAGAACTATGGAGGAATCTATAGTTTCTCGCCTGTGGAAAAGTCAGGGTTCTTCAAAAGGCAAGACAGTAAAAGTTTGTGCACTTAAATATAACACCAACAATTTAATGTAATTCTTTAATGGTTATGCTGACATGGATGTTATTTTTGAATGATTGATGACAACAACCTAAGGGAAGGATGTTGAGGATGAGGACCAGTTCGTATTTAATGATGATTTTGGTGCTCCTCTTTTCCAGATAAACATATCACTTTTATAATTTTGTGTTTATGTAAAGATTCAAGTCCCGTTTTTTCAAAATATGGCTATAATAAACATCCTTTGGGGGCAGTTTAATGCCATCCAAATGAAAGAGACAGTGGAAGACAACGCAAGTACTACAGAGAGAGTTTTCCAGGATCATCAGTATCAGGTTCGTGGCAAAATCCCTATTTTTCCATTCTTGTTATCCATTATCCAGTGAACATGGGGAATATTCATATGACATCCATGTTATTGTGCATTAGAGATCAATGCAGCGACAATGCGTATTATGAAGACCGGAAAAGTATCGAGTCATACTCTTCTCATTACCGAGCTCTTTCAACATGTATGTGTGTTTGATAACTGAACATAAATGAGCAATGATTTAGTATTTCTTATTGAACTAGTCTTTTTGATAATAGCAATTTCCATAGTTTTCTTTAAAATGATTATATAACTATCCTGTATAATCCATTTTTACAAAGTGTTTTAACTTTTTAGTAAGCGCATTTTTCTACAAGTGAATAAGTTTTCATTATAAGATCGTTTTACTATTTTTTTCCCAGTTTGATGGTCTGCTTTCACTTCCAGTCAATCTATTACCCGACATCCATTGCATACTACTGCATTTTGGCTATTGACTCTTTTTTTGTCGAAATTCATTTGTAGTTGAAGTTTCCAATCAAGCCTGCAGATTTGAAGAAAAGGATTGAAATCCTTATTGATCGTGAGTATCTTGAGAGATAAAAGTAACCCTCAAATATATAATTATATTTCTTAGTGGGCTCTCTTGACAAAGATATTCTTGCAATCAGAGTATTGTATCGCGCTGGTTCTGTTACCAGAATCATGCTAATAGAGGGGTCACTATAGTTCTCTTGTCTACATTCTTAACAACCAAAGTCATTGTGCAGAGCTTGCTTTAATTGTCGCAGAATGTGTTCCAATTATCGATGAATCGTAAAACACTTTTCCATGTTTGTATCGCTTACAATCAATTAATGCCTTACAATTATCAATGAATCATAAAGGACTGTTGTAAAATGCACACTTAAATCTATTTGAGTTTTGGTTGATGAATTAGGAACACCATTATTCTATGTGAGTCATGATGGGGCATGACTGAAAGGCATGCATTTTAAAATTGGAATCTAGAGTTGCATGGTGAACACGATATATAATCAAATTGTGAAGCCTTGTATACAAGTGATTCGTCATATTCAGTGTACAGAATCTCAATATCTTTTTTCAATGTAAAGCAGAAGGTTAGTATATATATATATATATATATATATGAAAAGAAAAAAAATTAAACATTTATATAAACTATATATATTTTTAAATAACCTAAAATCAATCTTTAATTAATACACACTTTCGATCATATATAATTAAATGGTACAATTTTTCTTTCATATTTAAAAAAATATTTTATTTAATAAAATTATTAATAATTAATTTAAAATAGTATCATAAATCAAGGACATCTATGATTACCAACCACTAATTTATGGCACGTAGATGTAAATTGATTATATGGGAATTGATTAAATGTCCATAACATGCAAGGCCAATGGACATGAAATCAGATCTGAATGGATCGGTGGAGTTTAATAACATTGATTGAAAAACTCAAGACAATGATATATCGTAGGGAAGTAGTCGTCTATAGACATAGCATGGACAAAAGGTCATTTGACACTTGTGCGCATGCTCTTCTTCAACCCTCAATTTGGACATGCTCACTTAATATATAATATCCTTATATTGCCACTTCGATCTTACCTGTTGCATTTTACATCTGCTTTATCACTTTTCATTTTTTTTTTAATAATATTTTTGTTTGTAAAAAAAAACTTTCACTTCACGGCTCTCTCAAGATAAACAATGACAAAATTTAACGTATATTTATGTTTTAAAGAGTCTATTCCCAACATAATTAGTGTTGTAGAGATCGGAATTTTGTCATGTATTTTGTAGACAATTGGATAAATTTATTTAGAATGAGTATGTATGTTCATTAGCAGCTACATAAGTAATTTATATTCCTTATATTTCACAGTAATATTTTGACAAAATGTTTCTATACATATTCATGAGTGTTATGGTCTGCTATGATGCCACTTTTTTTCCATGAGAAAAAAATGCACTTTATATTCCATAAGGATATAAAAATATACAAGTCGACATCTCATTCAACGGAATACACTCTACAAGGAGGTCGATGCAAAAAGAAAAGATTACCGTTCCAATCTACACTGTCCTCACAATCAAAGCAATAACCAACAAGTCTGCATGACTGTTACAGTGAAGACAAGTCATCAAAACTGCAAGGAGAAAAAATCCAGTCATATCTTGATCTTGTAGATTGGACCTTCGTTTCCGTCCTCCCAATAAGAAAATCTAAGATGGTTCATCGGGAGAAGCAAAGCTTGTTTCGAGAGGATGTCTGCCTCGGAGTTTTCCTCTCGGAAAATATGATGGAAAGTGAGCTTGCTGAAAAGAGAGGTAGCTTTCTTGGTCCTATCTTTCCAGCATAAGAGAGATGCCACATGGAAATCTGACAAACCATTCAGCCAATCGATTATGAGCTTTGAGTCGCCCAGAAGGAGCAAGGAGTCGGAATGACGGCTGGCCAGTAGAAGCGATGCCCAGGCAGCTATGAGTTCCGCCTTGGTGTTGGAACCCTGACCTCCATTCAACGTCCAACGAATAATAGTGTGTGTGCTAAGTGATATTATTCCCCCTGCTCCACAAATAGATCCACCAAGTTGTGAGGCCCCATCAAACCAGGCCACCACCCTATCAACAGGAACTTGAAAAGGATGTCGAACCGGAGGCTTTGGATTTAAAGAGATGCCATGATTGACTGCCTCTGCCAGAATGTGTGAAGTAATAAAATGGAAGGATGGCTTCTTGTCGTTGAAAATAGCCGCATTTCTGGACAGCCAAATGAGCCAGCAGAGGTGAGAAGGAAGCAGTGTATGAGCTCTGTTATGCTGGATCCAGTTTTGAAAGCAAGCTGTGACATCATTACCTTCCCAAACTGTGGTAATGTTAAGAGCAGAAGTGATGTGGGTCCAAAGTAAGCAGGTGAAGGGGCACTGAATAAAAACATGAAGCGCTGATTCCATATCCCTGGTACAAAGGGCGCAGCGATTTGGGCCCTCCCATCCACGCTTTTGTAAATTATCCCAAAACAGAAGCTTATTTTCGAGCAATAGCCAAGTAAAAATTTTGTGTTTCAGAGGGCCATGTTCTTTCCAAATTTTCTGTCTCCAAAAAGGGATGACAGTCTTCCAGTGTTGCGCTGCTAGAGATAGATAGACATTCTTTGCAGATAAAAAGCCCGAACGGTCGCCTCCGATCCAGAAAAGAGAGTCTTGTTGTGGCTGAAGTCGCACGCCGGTGGCCTTGAGATGGTTTATGAAGCCGTCCCATTCAGCCCTGTGTGAAGAATTGAGGAGTAGATCGTGACCGCTCAGCCAAGATGCGCCCAGTGGGTCGGATATAGAAGGGCAGAGAAATTGTTGAAGGAAATGTAAAATTTTTTTATGAAGACAGTCCTGCAGCGATGGAGAGAGGCACACTTTGCTGCCCAGGCCCAAAATGCAATCAGTTCCAACCTCTATCAGATGCCCGTCCCCTGGGTACCAAGAGAGTCCTGCTAAAATGATAGGGAGGGATGAAGATAAATGTTTCCAGGTCGGCGACCCTGTAGGTGGGTGAACAGGAGCAAGTCTGATCCAAATATGCAGTGGTAGCTGGTATAAATACTTGGCTGTAATGACAGAGTTCCAGAGTCCAGAACAAGTTAGAATTCGCCAAAAAGTGGAGGTCGTGAGCGCTTTGTGGAAGAGGGGGAGGTTTTTAAGGCCCCAACCCCCCATCGATCTTGGTTTTGATATATCCTGCCAATTGCTGAGATGAAAGGCTCTAGTCTTGTTGCAGCCAGCCCACAGAAAAGTAACGGAGATTTGTCGGAGCGATTTCAATACGGATGCTGGAAAGTGTGCTAAAGCCATCCAATAGACCGAAAGGCTTTCTAGCACGGCATTTATCAGAACGAATCTTCCCCCTATCGAGAGAAACCGGTGTTTCCAGTTGAGAATTTTCTGTTCGAATCTGTCCAAGAGCCAAGTCCAATCTTTTTCAGTGTATCTGGAGGATTTTAGGTGAAATCCTAAATAGGAGAAGCCCTCCCCGAGTTCAAGGAAGTCTATGCCAAAGAGAGCTCTTAAGTCTCGCTTTATGGGCTCCTGCACGAGAGAAGAAATGAAGGAAGATTTAGAAACATTGATGTTTAAACCAGATACTTCACAAAAAGTTGATAGTATCGAATGAATGATGGACCACTCAGCAAAATCTGCAGTTGTCAAGATCAAAACATCATCAACAAAGAGAATATGTAGAATATAAGTCAGCCCTGCCACTTTGACTCCTTTCAGATGGCCCTCCGCTTGTTTTATCTTTAGAAGGATGCTGAGTCCTTCCAAGATCAGAATGAAAAGTAGGGGAGAGAGAGAGCAGCCCTGTCTGAGACCTCTTTCGCAATGAAAGGCCTTTGTAGCTTCACCATTGATTAAAACAGCCAGTGTTGCCGAGGAGATACAACCCATGATCCAATTGGAAGTAATAGTGCCGAACCCGCTCAGGATAAGAATGAGATGAAGAAAATTCCAATTTACGCAATCAAACGCCTTTTTTAGATCCAGCTTGAGGAGAATGGCTTGTAACTTTTTAGTTTTTATGCTGTGTATGCATTCTTGTTCCACTCCGACAGCATCAAGGATTTGTCTGCCTTTGAGGAAGCCAAGCTGTTCTACTGAAAGTGTCCGGGAGAGAAAGGGTCGGATTCTAACAGCTATGAGCTTAGAGATAATTTTATAGCAAATATTGCAGAGAGAAATGGGGCGGAAGTCGTTAAACTGCTTGGAGAGGTTTGACTTCGGAATCAAGACCAAGAAGGTTTTGTTTAAGGAGGAGCTAACTGTCCCTCCACTTATTTATTACTTTGCACGGTAATAAATTTTCCTACACAAAACCTATTAAAGAAATCTATCAAATCATAGATGTAACGAGATCAT
>SNQJ01S0046050.1:49339-62047 GCA_010110895.2 Picea sitchensis
GTTCTAGAGGTCATAGTTCAAGAGGTCATAGTTCTAGAGGGTGTAGCTCCAGAGGTCACAATTCCATAGGTCATAGTTCCATGGGTCATAGTTCAAGAGGTCATAATTCTAGAGGGCGTAGTTCCATAGGTCATAGTTCCACAGGTTAGTTCCACAGGTCATAGTTCCATAGGTCATAGTTCCAGAGGTCATAGTTCTAGAGGGCGTAGTTCCAGAGTTCATAGTTCTAGAGATCATAGTTTTGGAGGGCGTAGTTCCACATGTCAAAGTTCCATAGTGAGTGTATTCTTGCCCCCAAAATGAGTTACAATGGTTGGTTGGATGTCTCCAATATGACTTGTAGTGGCTAGTGACTTTTTCCCTTGTCAATGGCATAAAAATGGTTATTACAAAGCACTGATCAAGAGTGGTGCAAAATTTATTCTTACTCATTAATCTAGTATCGTCATGGTGCTAATTTCCACAAATAGAAACCTAGGTGTTTTTTATTGAATGAGATGGACCAAGCGTTATAGGGAGGAGAATGATTCTCTAGCATTGAAGTGAGATAATTCAAGAAAGAATATTAGCAAGGGGAGAAGGAAAACTGATATAGAATAACAACAAAGAAGAAAATAAAAGGAGAGTAATTACTCAACCCTGATGTCATTTTACAACGTTTCAACTCTTTACAATCATAAATGCACTCTTACCAACCCAAGCACAAATGAGCTCATTACGAGGGCATAGATTAAAGAATGAAATATTTGTCAACAATAGTATTTAAAGCAAAAACAATATTTGATATCCAATGTTTTTTGGTGGAGTTAGTTATGATGCTTCATTACAAGTATTTGGTTTAATAAGTCATAGGTTTGGTAAGTATGTTCAATGGTTGAGTCGTTGAAGATGATACATGGTTAGATGGAGATTTGCAACAAAAACCAAATGACACTTAATACATTGTCACCACAAACAAGGGTGAAATCATGGCAAAAGATACATGACCAGTGTGCAATCCAACCCTAATTATTTTGTCAGTAAAATTATTGGTGCAAGCAATGAACATTCACATCCCTGGGGATTTCATTGTCATCTAAGTCCAAAGCATATCCTTGTAGTGAATCTAAAATGATCAATGATATAATAATGTTTCTAAAGAAAACTCTATTGCCAAGGTTCCAAAGGTAGTTATGCTTGAAGTTGGGCATGGGGTGGGCAAGATGTTGTGGAAAAATCATTGAGAGAATGACCATGTTGTTGGGTTTTAGGCTAGGACAAGAGTTTTTGGGGTACATTGGATCCATGTTCATGAGAGTGAAAGGGATATTGTGGAGGTTGTGGAGGCCTAGAAGGAACAATGTCAATCCAATGTTCACATTGTCTCTATGTCGAAAAACAATAGGCACCAAACAATACAACATTGATTGGCATATACCATGGGATATACACTGCATGATTAGAGGCATTCCACATTTGATAATATATATCTTAGGATTTATCATATTTAATGTTGCTCTATTCGGTGCTTATTGTTTTTCATCTACATATGTCTAGGATGACTCATTGGACAAGGAGAAAAGGAGTAGGGGCTGACTTGTGTCAAATGGAAGAGGATGGTTGTGTTCAAGAATTTGGGGGAAAATGTGAGGAAGTTGTAGTGCAAGGATAAATGAAGTTGTTGGAAACATTGAAGATTGCTTGTAACGGAAGGGGGGAGAATGGGAGGTAGGGAGTTATGGCATGGTGGAGCATCACTTCTATGAGGCTATTGATAATGTGACAGGTGCACATAATTATGACATCATCTTCCACAACCATGGCCCAATGATGTATGATAGGATGGTTGGTCGAGGATACCTTGAACCATGTCATGTGTAGGGTGCCATCAAATTGAATCAATACATGTAGTGCAACACAAAGAGTTGATGGCGAAGGTGGAGGCATCCACAAAATTGATGTGTATCACTAGAATAACATATATATCTCACATGCCTTTCTTCTAGTGTGCCATTTCTATATCCAAATGCATGTATTTGTTTAGCAAAGTCTTGTATGAGTGCTACATTAATCTAAATGACCCTGTCATGATTTATTTCAAAATGAGAATCTCTAATTATGCAAACTTTTTTCTATGTATCATTTGGGTTAGTGATAGAATACTTTTAGATTGTGATCACCTTGTTTCAAGTTCAAAACATTTTTTGTATGTTGATTCAATAATACATATTTGAACCACCAATCTATATCCTAGGACATTGAATCGAGTGTATAACTTTGCATAATTTTGGACACACTAGTACTCAATGTAGTTTATGTGATAATGCTTGATAAAATAATTTCAAGGTGAAATAGTTTTGTAGTTTTATGTGAAAATGCTTCATAAAAGAATTTCTAGGTGAAATAGTTTCACATAGGGAGTTGGAAATTTAATCGTTAATGGGTTTGTTAGATTAATTCTTTCCCAAATCACCATTGTTTGGAATGTCAGGGGTTGGATTCTTGCTAATGTGTTGTGTAGATCCTTACCAAGTTTCTAAACGTTCTTTGGTCACTGGGAGTAGATATTACACATTCTCATAACCCTAAATATGTCACTACATGGACACTAGCCTCTACAAACCAACGGTTTATACTTTGATCATTTTTGTATTTGTGAGTTGACCTAGAAAGATAAAGGAACCATTATGATGCAAATTTTAGGCTTGTTGTGAAATCACATGACAATGCATTGAATCATGCACTATTAGACCAAAATAAAAGTACATCATTTAATCATTGGATCAACACGCTTCATCCAGAGACAATGATCAAGATAACAAAGGATGAATGGGAAGTGCCAAAATAAATGCACATCATTTGATCTACACCATTGAAGGACCAATTCACAAAGGTATGAACCCACGTTGTTTTGTTTTTTTCTCTTGGGTTGCAAACAAAGGCCCAATATAGAGGAGTTACATTATGATAGCCATGACCTGGAAGCTAACTAGGTTGTTGAAATTTTAGTGTGATCACACATTGAAAATGTTGTGCAAAGACCATAGTTGGTTGAACCAACGACTATGCTAGAATAAATTGAACTAGATTGGAAACATTAAGAGATATCAACATGGCATGGCCATATGATGGTGATGCCAATGGAATAGATAAATTTGTCTACCAAATCATGCACATGTTGCAATAAACGTAATCATACACAAATTTGTTTCCATCAATGTGTGATAATTATGTTGGTTATAAAGTCTCTTCAACACACGTTGCTAGGCACCCCAATGGCTATCTTCAGGGACTAGGCAAATAAATATATCATTTATTTAAAGAAAACATGGATGCTTCATACATTCAACCACTAGTTTCAAGTACCCCATAGATACTTGAAAGTCCACATAGCTCCATAAAAAACATGGATGTTATATAAGAGTGGTGCCATGAATGCTTATTCCATTTAGCCTCTCATTTTGAGTGCCTCATAAATACCTTAAAAATGCCAAATAAGATCCTCACACAAATACAACCTTGGAATAAAAACACCTTCATTCCTTACCATGCAAACTTTGGAATAAAAACACCTTCATTCATTACCACGTCTTTTGGGTATTTATCAAATAAAATATTACTTAAAAATTGAAATATTTTTTTTCACTGTTTATGACCATGCTTTTTCGTACATTTAGACAAAACTTATATTTTATTTGATTGTTATAAAAACATATTAAAACCCTCGTAGAAATGAAACCTTCCAATACAAAAGTCATCATTCCTCACCATACTCTTTGGAATAAATAAGACATCACTCATCGCTATGTTTTTTTGGTTGTTTGACATGCAAAACTTATGTTTGATATTTGGGCGTTTGCAAGGCAAAAAAATTGTTTGATTTTATTGCTGGAGAGGTGTAATTGTTTCCATCAAGGGTTTTGAAGTTTGACAACCCACAGGTGAAAGTATGAATGGATATATTGGGTCTAAGCTTACTTATTCCTACATCTTCAATAAAGGATTCGAAGATTAAGATTATTTTCCGATAAAAATAGTAAATGAAACTACCATTTTATTCTTTACCATAACTAGAATAATTTTGGAAACATGGTTTCAGACAGAGGAAATCATCCAAATTACCCAAATCTCAGGAGGGAAGAAGGCAGTTTTTCACCCACAAAGGATTAGGTATTGTCAATATTTCAATCAGATATTTTACATGCTCAAAAATCGTGGGTCCAAGGTACCCTCTGGAACACCACTAGACGCCTTGTCCACTTATCTTTGCAGGCTAGACTACTCATACTTTGTGTTCATACACAGATGCATTTCCTCATTTTCTCGTTCCATTACAGACATCTCTCATAGGGTCATATTTCAAACAATATTCAATCCAAAATTGTCACTGAGAAATTGAAATAACCCATAGGAAAATCTAAATTTTTTTTGTAAGTTTTCAAATGAAATTTAGGAATAGTAGTAAATATAATACAAATTCGGGTAATTGTAGAACCATATGTATCCTAACAAAAGGATCATCCAAATCACGTATTGATTCCCATAACTAGTCTCATTTTCAAAACCACAAGAAGATTTTCCTCGATGTACTCATTATTCATCATTCTGTCGACAGAAATTTGACATTATCACCCTTCGCTTTGAAGTCAGAGACCCTGGGAAAAGCAGGGTGAAGGCTATCCATGAGCTCGCCATTGCTCAAACTATGCCCCTCTGTGATTGTGAGTAGTTTTTTCTTGGAAGGTCTTCTTTTCACCATGAATTCCTTCTGGGAAGGAGCGGTTTACATCCACTTCCCTTTGTCCGCTGCTACCATTTTTGGAATCACCATTACCCAAGACTTTCTGAAAAAAACAAATCTTGAAATTCAATCGACCTGACATCGATTTCCAAGGCCGGAGGATGCTGCCAATTGTAGGGATTATTATTCAAATTCAAATTTGAAGCCCACTTGGTAATTCAAATTCAAATTTGAAGCCCGCGTTTTACCAAATTCAAATTGATATGCATGGATGGATTCCATGGGCGCATCGCATGGAATGACAATTTGATTGATTCCATGGGCGCATCGCATGGAATGACAATTTGATGGATTCCATGGGCGCATCGCATGGAATGAAAGTTGTGTGGTTAACTATGGCATACATTACCACAGACAACAATCACATTAGTTGTTGGGATTGCTCATTTTTCGAGGGATGGCAGAGGTGACACACGGTAACGGTGGTTTGGGTCACAACATTTGGATGAGTGGAGGTGTCAGATTATTGTTTCTATCGACAAGAAAATCTACCCATCAGATTCAAGGATCGGCTGGAGTCGGAAAAGGTGCAAAACGTTTGGGTCTTATCTTATGCCCTTGGGGCTAATTTTGCTCTCAGGTACATAGTCGGTAGGATGAAATAGAAACAACCAGGTTTCAATATAATCTTCTGCAATATGTAATATGCAAGTATGGATATAGTACACAATCTTGGTAGCTATGGTAATAACACTAAGCCGATACATCAATTGACTTTTCCAGGGCATGTTGGGTATGTGTTATATTCTTTGCATGTGTGTGTGTGGGTGCGTCAGATATGACAACTGCGTCTAACGATCCCTCGTACTAGTGCTATGTTTGTGTCATGTGCGTCGGGCGCTTTCCTGGGGTCACAGGGGGTCAGTGGGTATACTTATGGATTCACCCTTACGGCTGATTGGCTTATGGTGCTTGGTATACTCAAAAAATTCTTTTGAAGCGGTTTGCTATTTTAGTGGTTTTGTAAATTAATCACGGATTAAGGGATTAGGGTTTGGTATCTCTGATACCTAAAAACATTGTATATATTGTATGGTGAATGGTGAAATTGATTATAATGAATATACTATTTTTAGTGGTTTTGTAAATTAATCCTGGATTAAGGGATTAGGGTTTTGGTATCTACGAAATACCTAAAAACATTGTATATATTGTATGGTGAATGGTGAAATTCGATATAATGAATATAAGAAAGGTTTTCCCGGTTGAGGGTTTCCAGTATAAATCTCTATGTACTATGTGAATGAGCCATTGATTAAATTATGTTTTTCTTAAGAATCTATATGCATTGCTTTACTTCACAGGTTTAAAACTTACAGGGCATGCTATTGACAACAAGTTTTTGTAATATCATTTTCAATATAAGAATGCATTATTAAATTGTATTTTATTAACATTAATATATATCAGATTTTAGAATTGTCTTAGCCCCTCTCTACATCCTATGCATCCTATCCGAGGCATAAAACATTTAATACTAGAAATGATTATTTGATTTTCATTGTCTAACCCCTGGCCAATGATCATAAAATTGCATCTTCTGTTTTCAAATCATATGGCAACAAGATATTTTTTCTCCTTTTTCTAATGTCATGGCCACAATATTTTAATGTTGTTAATGGAAATTTCAACACCATGCTTGAACCACTTTTCCAACATAAACTATGGACAACCTGCTCATGCGTGTAACATCAACCATATGTGAGAGGTTCGTCTCTGCAAGCTAGGATGCAATCTACAAAATAAGTATCGATACTAGAGTGATTGTACTTTAGAATTGAAGAATTATTTACCTAATGTGGAAAGGTCTGCATATACAAAATTCAAAATTGGAGGGAATTAATTTATTTCAATCATAGTTATTATAAAAAACAAAACTAAAAGATGGAAATGGAATGTTGGAACCAATTTGACTTTCATTTCAATTTGTTTTCCTAGGACAACCATACAAGTGCATCCAAAGAAAAACTAAAAACTAAAAGATGACAACGAGCTCATGGAATGTTTGGAACCAAAAGCCTTTGTTTGTTATTAGTGGTAGGGTTATATTAATCATTAGGGTTAGGGTATAAATTAAATAGGAAATATAATATATAATTGTAATATATATAGATTGTATATATATAATATATTATAAAGAAATAATTGTTTTATCAAAAATAGCACAATCATATTATAAAGGTGGTAGATGAACGTCTATGAGCCATATCAATTATTTTATAATAAATATGTAAGATTAGGGTTTCATATTAGATTTAAAGTCATTAGTGTTTCAGATTAAAACACTAATTATCTTAACTCTAATATGAAACCCTAATCTAGCCTAAAACACTAATAACCTTAACTCTAATATGAAACCCTAATATTACCTATTTATTATAAAATAATTGATAGGATCAGAGTTTTTCAACCACCTTATAATGTGGTTGTGCTAGTCATAGACTTGTTTCAGTTATTCATAAAGCATGTAACTGTCAAGAGAAGCAACCATTGAAGTGATGCAATATATACCTTAACTTCATAAATAATTTCTCGATCCAGTCAGGATCTCAACCAGTATAATTTTCACATGGATAGGATATCAACCACTCTAGAGTCTAAACTGGAAATATGGACCACTTGCACAACACAGATTCATTGTTTAGTAGCTAGAAAATAGTTGTAATTGCATCCCAGAAATTTTGAAGGTAAGTTGCTAAGTGTGCCATAGACATTTTTAGAACACACATTTATTTGTTAATTTCAGTAGAACATATTCAAAAGGTTCGCACAGGTAAACAGATCTTAAAAAGTATTAAAAGCATGCCAAAACACCAGAAAAGATGGATACTGCAGTAATGAGTCATATAACCATATCATCAAACCACACTCAAGCACCAAGACTTACATGTCGCTCCTTGTTTTCAGATGGGATATGAATTAACAAAATAAAAGTGCCAAAAAATACAACCCACCTTCTGCTTTACATCGAAATTTTTTTACTAAGATTTTGTACACTGAATAAGACGGATCCCTTGTATACAAGGCTTCATAATTTGATTATATATCATGTTCACCATGCAACTCCAGAATCCAATTTTAAAATGCCTACCTTTCAGTCATGCCCCATCATGACTCACATAGAGTAATGGTGTTCCTACTTCAGCAACCAAAACTCAAATAGCTTTAAGTGTGCATTTTACAACAATCCTTTATGATTCATTGATAATTGTAAGGCATTCATTGATTGTGAGCGATACAAACATGAAAAAGTGTTTTACGATTCATTGATAATTGGAACGCATTATGCGACAACTAAAGCAGGCTCTGCATAATGACTTTGGTTGTTAAGAATGCAGAGAAGAGAACTATAGTGACCCCTCTATTAGCACCATTCTGGTAACATAACCAACGTGATACAATACTCTGGTTTGCAATAATATATTTTTCAAGAGAGCCCACTAAGAAAGATAATTATATATTTGAGGGTTACTTTTATCTCTCTGTAGATACTCATAGTCAATAAGGATTTCAATCATTTTCTTCAAATATGCAGGCTTGATTGGAAACTTCAACTGCAAATGAATTTTGACCAAAACAAAAGTCAATAGCCAAAATGCAGTAGTATGCACTGGATGTCGGGTAATAGATTGATTGGAAGTGAAAGTAGGCCATCAAACTGGGAAAACAATAATAAAATGATCTTATAATGAAAACGTATTCACTGTAGAAAAATTCCCTTACTAAAAAGTTAAAACACTTTGTAAAAAGGAATTATATAGGACAATTATATAATCATTTTAAAGAAAACTATGGTAATTTTCATTATCAAAAAGACTAGTTCAATAAGAAATACTAAATCCTTGCTCCTTTATGTTCAGTTCTGAAACACACATACCTGTTGAAAGAGCTCGGTAATGAGAAGAGTATGACTCAATACTTTTCTAGTCTTCATAATACGCACTATCGCTACATCGATCTATAATGCACAATAACATGGATGTCATATGAATATTCCCCATGTTCACTGGTTAGTGGATAACAAGAATGGAAAAGTAGGGATTTCGCCACGAACCTGATACTGACAATCCTGAAAAACTCTCTTTGTAGTACTTTCATTCTTTTCCATTGTCTCTTTCATTTGGATGGCATTACCCTACCCCCAAAGGATGTTTATTATAGCCATATTTTGAAAAACTAGGACTTGAATCTTTACATAAACACAAAATTATAAAAGTGACACGTTTATCCGGAAAAGAGGAGCACTAAAATCATCATTAAATACGAACTGGTCCTCATTCTCAACATCTCTTCCCTTAGGTTGTTTCCATCAATCATTCAAAAATATCATCCATGTCATCATAACCATTAAAGAATTACAATAAACTGTTGGTGTTATATTTAAGTGCACAATCTTTTACTGTCTTACCTTTTGAAGAACCCTAACTTTTCCATAGGTGAGCGACTGTAGAGTCCTTCGTAGTTCTTTGTCTTGTATACCAGTTACATCCTTGATATCCTGAAGGCTCAACCTTTGTGTATCGTTAAAGAGCATCAAAACAACAATCTACAGTCTAGAAAAAATAATACCGTCATTAACATTGGAATGGCAACCAACAGTGAAGAAATTGGGTATTGGATTACTAAAGGAATTCATCTTAAATGACCTGAAAAAGTGATACATCAAGTTCCTTTCTGCCTTTTGGAAATTCGGCTTTCAAAACACAATGGCCTAGATATTTTTGTCACATTAAACATTGCCCGTTATATTTACTCAAATAGACCCTGACGCATCCCGGTTCAGAAGTAGAGGAATGAGACGGGCATGAGCGGAGCATCCTGATTCAAAAGCAGAGGAATGACACGGGCACGAGCGGGTTCAGGTGCGAGGCGGGATGAAAGATTGAATGGGATGTAGGTGGTGAATTGATGGCGGACATTGAATGCAAGAAACTGGATGTGGATGACGTATGGATGGTATGGGATGATGGTCAGGAGATATGTGGCAGTGGGTTCACCCGATCGACGAAAGAGACAATGGAATGGGACTCTAGAAGGTGTTGCGAGATGGGACGGGTAGCCAACTGGAGCTTTGACGTGATCGGATATAGGAGTCCGGATATGGAAAAGGGTTGTCAGAAAATGTCCATTTCATTTGGCCTTTAGCCTATGCCATAAGTTTACTGGCACCAACCACCTACAAGAAGTAACTTGGTTGGACGTCAAATATATATATTTAAACTTAAAATACTTTCTACAAGTTGTTGTCAAATTCGAGGCATGAGAATTTATATTGTATCATCCAATACGTACATGACATAAATGTCATCTGCACAACACCTTTAAAGAGGCATCTTTGGCATCCAAAAATCCCATCACATCATTTCTCAACCCATCAACTTCTTTTTTAAAATGCATATATGTGTTTACATGCAATTTACATATAAAATTTGACTTCCCTTAATTCATCGGCTTATTGTTATTATTTTGTTTATCAGTTCATACTTTCTTCGAATTTCAACATGAATGACATTCCTAACTTATCCCATCTTGGTGCTACCGCTTCTTCCTCCACCACAACCTCCTCTTCTTCCTCGACTTCTTATTCTCACTCGTAGGAGTCTAACTGTAGTCGAACTATAATAATCAAAATTGTGTGTTATGGTGGTCAATTAACAATAATAATAATAAATTATAATTTTATATTTCCATGTCTATTATACTTTTATATTTCCATGTTAGTGTCATTAATTTACACTGTCATCATCAACTCCCAATCACAGTGTTTTCGATTCCTCCCCCTCTTTTGCAGGGCACACGAACCTATTGGCCATAAAAGGAGAGAAGTGGGTGGCTTGACTACAAGATAAGATCCAAGTGGGATCCATCCATATAGTAAGTGAGATTCTAACAATGGCTTTACCATCATCACTTCTGACAAGAGAGACACCGTATTAATTTGTCCAGAGCCAGTCATCAGAATTTTAAATGGACAGATGACACGCCTAGAGCATTTGGTACAAACATGGTACCTTTTAGCCAGAGAAACCTGTTGTGAGAGGTTCCATATCATTATGTACATGGACTATTGAGGTTTTGAAAACATTATCTGAAGTAGAGATTGAATATATCAATAGTGGTAAGGCCTGGAAAATGAAGATGGATTTCAATGGGTTCGCATTTGAGGAGGGATCATATTTGTTTAGGGAGAACCAGTTATCAAAGAAAGTCCTACATCCACTTTTCCTTCCTTGGAAAGAGTAATAGATATAATTCTAAATTAATAAACCTTGAAGCAAGTTTAGAGTTATCAATGTTATAATGCTTCGTGGATTTGGTTGGCAGGCTTTGCTACTAAAGTTTAGTCTATGATGCCAAATAACTTTGGGAAATTAGACAAGCACACCAAGACGTTTGTAATCCTAGGAATGGAACCACCGACTTGGTCATGATGCTCAAGAGGGAAAAACTCTAATCCTCACACAACTACGGTGCGTTGGATATATGCATATCTTAGGTGCTTGTGCTTGGCGCAGCTCTTGGGGGCTTGGCTTGTGGATTGAAGGCTTGGAGATTGGGTTAAAATACCCAATCTGTGCACCGCCAAGACGTTGATAGCAGTAGACAGTTATTCATTTCAACCATATTTTTCTTTTTTCAAACAACGCTTTGAAGGAAGAAAAGGGTGGACAACGCATCCACAATCATTCATGTGGTAGAACTTTGTTTCAAGCCTAACAGGATTGCCTCATTCCTATTTTTTCAAGCCTAATTACGCTCTATGGATATATTATTGCACAAGATTTCTATTAGATCTAATGCCATCATATGTCTCCTTTGGTTCCTCCCGACCAGCTGCAAGATCCTATCCTTTCTTGACAGGTGCATCGTGAGTAACGATCATCAATCAAATCAAGGTATGAACTACATCTCCAGTAAGTGTTCTGAGTTAGAGAGTTCGAGTGAGTTGAAGGTAAAAGCTATCCACAAGAAGGATAAAGGGTCTGAACCTAAAAGCAAAAGATTCGATCATGTTGTCTCTATATTGTAGGTAACACATAATCCATCAAATTGCAACTCATGTTCTGTAGGGCAAGTGCTTTGGAGATCGAGGTAGATCACCGCCATGAAATGTCAAAGAGTTGGATGAAATGACGTGTAGTGCACGAAATTTTGATCCTTGTTGGTTCTAACTATGGTATGCACAGGGTGGGTTCGATCTTTGCATCGAATATTGTGGCTTGGATTTTGTGCATTAGTGCACTTGGTCTCTACAACATTTTCCACTGGAACCCACATGTTTATCGATCCCTCTCGTCGTATTACATGTACAAGTTTTTAAGGAAGACAAGAAAGGCAGGTTGGATGTCCTTGGGTGGCATTATGTTGTGCGTCACAGGTTTGGAGGCCCTGATCGTTGTTTGTTTCCTATATTATTTCTTTTGGTTTGAAGGTTTTCTTTGTGTCAATCTTGTCTAGATTATTACCTTTCTCCAGCAATGTACATGTCTGTCTAGTCTTCGACTGGTTATCTCTACAGTTTCTACCTTTGTCGGTTTGGTTCGAAGGTTTTCTTTGTGTCAACATTGTCTGGATTATTACCTTTCTCCAGCAATGTACATGTCTGCCTGGTCTTCCACTGGTTATCTCTACAATTGCTACCTTTGTCGGGAAAACGCGTTGGAAATTTGAACCCTTCTCTAGCATGTACAGAGTGGTTTCCATCGTTCCCGTGGATGTATCAATGCCGATACATTGACCCTTTTCATGTTTGGACAGAGTCTATTTGAATCGGTTTTCGAACCTACCTTCTATAGTTTTCTTGGATTACAATCATTTACCCTAAGGGTCGTAAATGTTCAACTCATGGCATTCATACCCAAGAAAGGTACAAGGAGCAGGACTTAAGTCTTTTCACTGATCAAAGCTCTATACTAGAGAGGATGGAA